>CABFVX010002528.1:84739-111584 GCA_902151425.1 Timema shepardi | reverse complement strand
TCTGGCGACAGCTTGAAACAACCTACGTCGGCTACCAACCGCTAGCTACCAGTTGCGCGAGCGTCTGCTAAAGAAAAAAGAAAGAAAAAAAGTAGAAAGTCAATGTCAGAGGAGGGCTATTACCAGTCTGAGTCTCTATGGAGATAATTCCCTAAATGGCAGATTCTGTGTACAATGGCACCGTGGAAGAAAGCGTCACATCCAAATTGAAAGGTTGATCTTTTCTGAGTAGAAAATTAATATGTGATGGAAAATTTCTCGCAAAACTTTCCTATTATCTAAATTAAACAAATTCAATCTAAATATCCAAAGTTTTAAGGTTAACACTAGAGTTAAAATTTCTTCCAAGGAAGTTAACACTAGACACTTTCTCAAATTAGTTACAATAAATCCAAAACAGTGATTCCTATTCTATTCTCACTCTCTCGTATTGATTACAGCGGTTGGTAGTTGAATCTGTCACTAACGTCGGGTCTGCTGTAGGCGAGGTATGTTAATACTTTAATAATGTAATCAAAACCTTTACCAATATGTACCCTGGGATTCAATCACATGACATTTTTTCAGTAATATATTCATCTCTATACCCTGATTTTGGTTGGAAGAACAGTTAAGAAAATTCAAACATATTTCTTTGCGACCAACACTGCTGTGGAATTTGCATGACTTGTTGTATGGATATATTAAAATTGTTTAAGTAGCTTTAGCAGCTTTCAAATACAGTTCTTCCTACCTAAATCAGGGTGTATGTACAGTACCTTACTCTGTATTATTCCACTATGATCTAGCTTTTAAGATAGGCTCATAATTTAATCCATCAAGTTAAGATGCTACCTTTCAGGGTTGGCGCAGTTTAAAAATGATGAGCTTGTGTGATATTCAATCATCTTAGTCACTTTGGCTCGAAACACAGAGTTCTATAAGCCTACCTAAAACTTAAAAGGTTTTCATCTCCAGTCTACTAATCGCCGGGAAATGAAGACTACATTCCTTTCTTCACTTTCGAGAATCTTAGTGACAATTTTAGGCATAGAATTGGAATTAAAATCAGCTGTCCGAGATTTAGTTTTGCAATTTATTCTAACTCTTGAACATTAGCAGGTGAGATCATTTTTAAAAGTTTTTTTAACGTCGAGTGGTGGATCTCCTCCGATGGTAACACACACAGGCCTTCCGGCAGAGAATTGCTTCACACATGCGATGTTCGCCGAGGGTGCTCTTTGAAGAGAGACCAGATGGAATGATGGTTCAAGGAATAAAATGACATAACTCTATAGCTGTAGCTTACAAACAAACGACTGATATTCATACATGTTTTTTTTATATATATCTGTGTTCTTTGGTTGACTAAAACCATTGGGAAAGCTTGATGAGTGTGTAACATACCACTTGCACAGACGTTTAGCAAACGTATCAACCTTAATGATCTTACCTACTTGGTGAATCGGAAGCTCATTAGTTTAAGAGTGTTAGATCTTTTCTTGAAGAACTTAAACAACATCACACTTAGGCGCTAATATACATCAGATAAAGAGTGAAAAGAAAATCAGCAGTTCACCCTGCGAGGCCTCTTGTTCATTTGTTGGTAACACTTCCACTCTTCCACTGACGAGTATAAACACTCGCTTTACTAACTATTGATGGCTGGACAGCAACGACTTGCATATATTACAATTTTTTTTGTTTCCTATTCTAGAGATACATATGCTTTTGCAGACTTTTTTAATCTGCAACCTGGCAGAAAAGTTCTTACTGGCCATTTCCGTGAATAACAATTTTTAAAAATGCTTTTAGATTTCAATATCAGGTATATATTTGGCAGCTGCTGAATAAAACGTAAATTAACTAACACGGGGAATTTTAATTTGACTTGCCGCTAAGTCACAGGTGGATAAATTCGTTAATCTTCTAGATTCTTAAGATTTTGGCTTATACCCCGTTGTTTCACCAAACAAATACAACAATTTTATTAAATGTAAAATTCATAGTATTTTAATTCGGCTCCTAGAATTCAAAAGGATAACGGTTCCTAGTTTTCATTGGAAAACACGATAAGTTTCATCAATTATGATAATGGGTGGCGTTACGGAATTTCCACTTAAGGCCAAACCACCTTTTTTTTTAATAAGCCTTGAAGGTTAGCGTTTGAATCTCGAAATCAACCTAAAAATAAGCTATTAAAATGTTGTAAAATAATGTTGTCTACTGTGCGAACAAGGATTGTACGTTACTTTTATTAAAGAGGCGAGACTTTATTAAAATATACACAAGGATACAAACACCTTTAACTATTATTTTTAACACATTATTCTTTCTGCGATGTTACGTAAAAATGTGTATCGTTTTTTTTAAGCTTCTGATTTTCTGTTGTTTTAAAATAAAAAATACCGTAAAATATAATTTATAAAGCAACTAAACTTTTCAAAATAATTGATTAATATTGACACCTAGTTAAGATATGTATAGTGATATTTGTTGATTAAATTATATTTTCCTTATGATATAGTATAGTATATAGTATACAATTAGCTTGTTTTTTAAAAAAGTTGATGAATCATTTGTCATTTAATTTCTAAGACAGCATTTACACCAAACCCTATTACAGTCCGATTTTAATACGAATATCCATTTGGAAGGCCTTTTTTCCCTTCCAGATTTCTACTGTATCATCATTAGATCATCAATCTTGCTATTGGTTGGCTGCAACTCTCCAATGTTGTCCGTCCTGGGCCAATTTTTTTTTACATATTTGTACTTTCTTCTGTCAACATTGTCCGCTATCTAACTCATGTATTCCGGTCTGGTTCTCCCTCTTGAATTTCTACCTTCCACATCTCTTTCTACAATTATCTTGTCTAAATATCTGACCTACCATGTTAAATATTCTTTGTTGTGTACCTTACAAATTTTCCTTACTTCCTTCTCCATCCATGATATTTTCAACATAATTTCAAATAATTTTAATCATTTTATTTCCACTGCGCCCATGGTCTATGTTTCACACCCATAAAGCGCAAATGTTACAAACATCTGCTTTAAGGAACCTTTTCCTTATTTCCAAATTCATGCTAGTCAATGTTGGTAATGTCGTCTTGCTAGGAAGAGCTTTCTTCACCTGTGCTATTCTATTTATAATATCTGTCTTGCTTCTCTAACCTTTGGTTATTTTATTTCCTAGCTAGCATAACTCCATTACTTGCAATAGATTTACTTATTCTAGTTCTATTATGTAGTAAGATTCTGGAAGTAACAACGTCTTTCAAAAGACTATTAGCAAGAAAATCTGGCGATATCTATGTGTCCAACCAGTCTTCAAAGGGATGTTCTAAGAGTATCGTTGTATTAATAGTATTTTTTAGTTCTATGGTAACATGGTTGGGAGTAGGGCCTATCCTATCCCGGCTAAATCATTTGACAAGCCCTAAATAAACCATGAATAATTTTTGTTGACGGTGTGATGGTGATTATTATTATTATTATTATTATTATTATTATTATTATTATTATTATTATTAGAGATGGGCCACTCGAATCTTCGAGTCCTCGAATCCACCGAATCCTGACAAGTATTCGAGATTCGAGGATTCGGTGTTTTACTGGATTCGATGATCGAATCTTTCACCTCATAAACAAAGCATCATTTGTTGAATTCAAAAATTACTTAGCCCTTCTTGAAAAGCACAACTTAATCCGTAATATTTATTTTGTCGGACAAAAGAAATAAACATTAATAAAATCTTATTTAAAAAAACTAAAAATTATTAGGTGTGGAAAATCGTACGTGCCTTGTACCCTAACCCTCCCACCTCTATGGGAAACTTGGACTCGACCGTTTCAGCACATGCTCACTTATAAACTTTCACCTCACGAACAATCTTGTAANAGGTGTGGAAAATCGTACGTGCCTTGTACCCTAACCCTCCCACCTCTATGGGAAACTTGGACTCGACCGTTTCAGCACATGCTCACTTATAAACTTTCACCTCACGAACAATCTTGTAAATATTTTAATAAACACATTTAAACTCTTCAAAAACTGAAAATCAAAACTAGAATTACAAATAAGCTCGAAATAAATTAAACAAATCATGGCTTTTTTTTAAACAGAAATAATAACTCATTACGGATGATACAAAGTCAGCCGCCATTACACACGATACAAAGTCAGCCGCCATGACGTATATGTTTACTCGCCCGAGTAATGATTAAAATAAATATACTGTTAATTCTTACTACCCAACTGGTTTTAATTATCTACAACTATGTAAAGAGTCCCAATTTATTGCATACGATCCTTAAGCTAAATATTTTGTTGGGTTTCATGAAAAATAAATACTGTCAACAGTCAGACAGTCGATAAAACTGTTTATTTATCCCTATCGACCTACGTATCGTATATCAATTGTTTGTTTAAAATCGATTCAGGTAATCTGATCACTTCGTAAGCGCTTTCGAGTTTTAAGAATCAAATAATGACTTGCTAATCCATTATTTATTTTTAAATTGATTTTAACTTAGTTTTTATTATTTTAAAAAAATATGTTATTGAAGTAGTTGTAGAAATATTCAAACGTAATCCTGCCTTATAAAATGGGAATGAGCATATTGTAGTCGAAAAAATGTTCGTGTTTTAAATAGAATGTATCCTCAGAAATCGATATATCGCAAGAATCAAATATATTTGTTTTCTACGCAAAAATTGATAATGGATATAAAAGAAAATAATAATAAAACATACTTAAGCATTATTGGGTTCACTATTTCCAATATATGTTTAATTGTTAAGCATGTTGTTTTAGTCTTTATTAAAAATATCCGTTTGTATTTTTATTTTTGCTATCTTAATACAATATAATATCCTTTAATGATGATTAAAGTTGATCAAAGGATATATAGGCCTAATCTGTTTATTTCACGTGTTTTTTTAGAAACTTAACCCATTCTAACAACACTTTTAAAAATAACTAAAAGACACTCAAATGTTGATTGATTTGATTTTTAAACAATAGCATGATTGAAATAAACCTTAATTCACAGTTTAGGCCTATATTGTGTAATGTGGGTCTATTTGTAAATCATTAAAATTTATAACGCTATGCTGGGGCTAGGTGTCAGATTCGGATTCGAGAAATAGTGGATTCGACCCATCTCTAATTATTATTATTACAAAATTAAAAATTAAACTTGATTACTGAATCAATATATAGTTTTTATTAATTAGTTTCTCTAGGGTGCATAGATCATTTTTTTAGTTTTTAAAAATGGTCATAGTTTAAATTAAATAATCTAATAGATATTTCTAAATAAAAGAATACATATAATACTAATAGTTTACTTCAAATATAGATTTATTAACATCATAATTACTTTAAGGTTTTATGACAACTGTGGTCGCTTTGTCGGCAAATAAATTGATATTTAATTACAAGCTTCCGAAAATATTAAATAGAAAAACAATAGCAGAAGGGGCACTAGTTTTTGTAAACACGCACATTGATTAGGGGTTTAATGGGTTTAAGGGGGGGGGGGCGGATCGCCACAGAATGTTGATTTATTTAATATATTTTTAATTATTTTTAACTCCCCCTCTCCCTATATTTTGGCAACTTAGGGTATATCATTATTATTTTGCATCACGTTGAGGGGAGGGAGAGGGAGGGCTTATTTATATTATACAGAATACAACTGGGGCACTACCCGCTTTGGTGGCCACATGGTCTAAGGCGTCACTCTCGTGTTAAACTATATATGGCCGATTATGGGGAGATCTTGGTTCGATACTTGTCAGGTACATTGAAGGTAGTTTTTCCTGAATGGTTTCCCACTATCCACGCAAATGCGGGTACACTTTCTTTCAAATGTAACCTTCCTAATCCTTAAGCCATTAGAGTAATTAGTACTTAGGTGTATAGCCCAAACGAGTAGTAAGAGGTGGTGCTAAAAAACAGGGGTGTTTTTAAAGTCTCGCTGTGAGTGCATGAAACACTGACTGTGGCCCTGTCAAGACCATCCGTCGTTTCAAGAATGTTCTGGACATTGAAGTAGCAACTGAATAAGGTATCTAAGAGACTCGCCAACCATAAGGCTTTTAAAAGGTAGTATCACTGGATGAAGTCGATCAATTTTTAAATTATTATCTCTATTCTGAATGAATGTGTCGTTAGATGTTACTCTTTTGAATTTTATTGTGGAATCTTCCTCCTAAGTTGGTTGTGCAAACCACTAATCCGAAGAATTATTTTTTAGGACCAACTTCGGTGGCCACGTGTTCTAACGCGCTACTCTCGTATTATACTAGAGTGTCGAAGATGGGGAGATCAGGGTTCGATCCCAGTTGGGTGGACTGAGGATGGGTTTTTTTCCCCTAAATGTTTTCCCACTCTCCCTCCACTCAAAAGGGAGTACACTTCCTCTAGATTAAAACCTTCCTAATTCTTAACATATTAGAGTAATTAGTACATAGACATATGACCCGAATGGTTTGTAAGACGTGGTGCTAAATAAATAAGTGATATTTTTATAGGGTAAAATAGGTGGCATTGGGGATTATTTTATGGAACCAATGGGGTAGTGGGGGAGGGAAAAGTGCAAAGAGTTTGGAAACCACTGGTGTATATCATTGGCTCATATCGCTTCACACTGGTACGGAAAAAAATACCATAATTTTGTATTTACCACCATTTTACCCCTATTTTCATTCAAAATAACGTAAGAAATGAGTTCTCAAATGCGATAAGGACATATGTGCGCCAACCCTTTAGATGTGTTTATGAGGTATTCACTCTGTAATCGTTCCAACTTTGTATATATTTGTGTGTGTCTGTGAATGTAAAAACGAAGTAAAAAATGTGGTGGGTGGATTGTTACCGGAGGAAGTGAGTGTCCTTGAGAAATGTTTTGCTCTACTAGTACTCTGTCTCATTTCCGCCCTCTCGGTTCAGTTAACGGGGTAGCACGGCTCTCCTTACTATTGATGGTGCAGACTGTTCTTGGCACCTTCAGTACGGTTCACCACTAGAGATGGAAGGTTTCCGAAACAAATTTCGATATCATTGAATCCTAAGAGGAGAAAGGGGAGGGGGTGGGGCGGTTATGTACAGTATATTCTCAGTGACCTGAGGTGGATGCAACCGAGGCAACTTTGGATAATCGAGAATTCGGACTATTTGGAATAACATGATAGTAATTATCAGATAAGGATATTTGAAAGTATCTGGCCTCGCGGTGTAGTGCTCCTAACTACGAGCCTAGGAGTCCAGAGTTCGATCCCGGCTAGTACCTTGGGTATTTTTCTCTTAAGGGGAGCTATCCCAACGGTCGCCAAGGGTTGGTAAATTAGGCTTAAGCTAGTTTTAAATACTCCTACTGGCCCACACCTCCATATTCACTATCATGACGTCATCTCATTGCGGGTACGACGTGCAGACAGCCTCCTACAGTGTACCCTAGACAACGTCAGGCAGCCGAACCTGGATGTCATGTTCCACCCAGTCATTTATGTCATACGCTAAGAAAAATTATAGTTAAAAATAGTTACTCAAATAAAGTCACTTTACAATAAACAAGAAAGGTGACCAGGTGGTCTAGGAGTAAGGTGTCAGACTTCTGAGCTGGGGGTCCGGGGTTCAATCCTCGGTCTCGGCACAGATTTATCTGATTGCCAAACCCTTTCTCTTCACCTCTGACAAGACTTGTATTAATCACAACTTGTGAATGTGAGGAATTCCAGGCCTCCATTGTGGTTTGGATCCCATGTTAAACTGTAGGTCCTCCATTTCATCTTACAATCACCCCACCATTACACATTAGCGTTAGTGCATATAACCGAACGGGTAGTAAGACGCGTTGCTGATGGTTATAATAATAATATTAAACAAAACATAATTTACAAGAAACTAGTGACCACCTGTGGTATAATGACTGTTTAACAGAAACGGACTCGGTAAATAAAGCATTTCCCAAACAACTCACGAAACATAAATTGTTTCATCACCTCGGATAATACGGAGTCTCGAACAGTGGGAAATTCACATAATAAAAACTTATTCTTTTTCTGGTGCCACGCATATATTTATAAGTATAGGGAGTCAGGGATGAGGAAGGTTGCGTTTAGAGGAGGTGCACCCAAATTTTCATGAAAGGTAATTATTAAACCATTTAAGAAAAATGACCTTAGTACCACCGACCGGTATCTGAACCCCGATCATCCCGTCTTCGGCAGTCCAGTCAATTGCGACCACTGGAGCGGGTAGGTAAACATACTGGTCTCGTCTACGACGTTGTCTACTTTGTGAATTCGAAGCAAATTTAGTTTTGTGAAGTGGGTTGCATATTAGCTTGGCGCTTCGAAAAACTATAAGTACCATGATACTTAGATGCCAATGCGCGAAATAGAAAGAGAAGAAATAAAATAAACAATTCAATTTATGAGCCTCTAGGTTACTTGTTGATAACTCTTCCCCTCTTCTGCTGAGGAGTATACACACTCCCTCTACTCTAGACATAAGTTTCCACAGACTGGCGGGAAGATTCCTACTGGCCATTTCCTATATAGACTTGCCGTGACGTCACAGGGAGAAAACACCCTTAAGTATACTGATTTCGTACACTTTGAAACCTTGGTCAATTACCTGTGTCTCAGTACAAATAGCACCTTCAGTAACAAATTCATTTCGTCCCTGAGGCTCTGTTCCTCTTGAAGAGTGTGGGAACTCTACCTGACAGAGAAGGGAACACGGTGGGCCAGGTGTGCGGACAAGGTCCGCGGCTTTGTCCGGACAATGGACACGGTCATCCGACTTGAAGAGCAGACTCGTTCAATGGCTGGTAGAGAATAAAACTGTATCTTTGACAGGTACTCCACCATCCATCAGCACTGCTCCCATTCTGGCAGTCTCTATACAGACACGAGTAGACTGGTCCTTAGACTCCAGAAATATGAGTTGTCTCGAGATTTTAGAAATATTAATGGTCTCAAGACTTTAGAAGGATGAGTGGTCTCGAGGCTCTAAAAATATGAGCTGTCTCGAGATTTTAGAAATATGGGTGGTCTTGAAGCTCTAGAAATATGAGCTGTTTCGAGACTTTAGGAGAATGAGTGGTCTCGAGGCTCTAAAAATATGAGCTGTCTCGAGAATTTAGAAATATGGGTGGTCTTGAAGCTCTAGAAATATGAGCTGTTTCGAGACTTTAGGAGGATGAGTGGTCTCGAGGCTCTAAAAATATGAGTTGTCTCGAGATTTTAGAAATATGGGTGGTCTTGAAGCTCTAGAAATATGAGCTGTTTCGAGACTTTAGGAGGATGAGTGGTCTCAAAGCTTCAGAATTATGAGAGGTCTAGAAACTTTAGGGTTGAGTGTTTTCGATTCTGAAGAAATATGAATGGTCTATGACAGTGGTACCCGACTGGGGGGCGGGAGGGGGGGGCGCAGAGCACTTCCAGAGGGGGAGGGGGTGGAACAATTAGAAAATAACGGGCGAATCATAAACAAATTGAATATTTGTTATTTAAATCACCTTTCCGAAGTAGTTAATTATTTCTTGCGGTAATGGCAACACTGCTTACCAGTAGTAATAAATTCGGTGACCAGCAAAATGTGTGCACGCGCGTGTTTATTTTCCTTTATTCAAATTTGAAAAATTGTCAATTCTAGTTACTGATGATATTTTATACTAGGAAAAACAAATCTAGAATATTATAAAATTTCTTCGTGGAGCTTGAGATAACCATGGTGGAGCCCAGTTTGAAAATCGTTGCTCTGAGTTACCATTTCGGCCACTTGCAACACCGCTGAATTTTCAGCTCTGACTCTGATAAAAACTGAACCTCGTTGTCGACTTGAAGTGGAAAGTGATTTGCAGTGAGCTATGTCAAGTATCAAACCCAATATCCAAAAAGTGATTAAAACAATACAGTGAAAACCATCAAGCTAATCTTCAATAATTTTTTCTACCCCTATCCTGCCAATGATACATTATTTTTTGTATAAAACAAAGAAATGAATAGGACGCATCTACATTTGTTATAAGTATCAAAAAAAAATAGAGGGGTGAATCTGATTATCTACCGAGGGAGAGGGGCAGTTGAAAAAGGGTTGGCATTCACAGGTCTAGCAATACACTCGCCTTGGCAATGTGTTAATTTGGAAAACTTTAATTACGGAATCATTTGGAGGGAGAATTATTAACAGTAACGTTTATAGAAGATAGTACCGAGAAGAAGAGGAAAGAGGAATTGTTGACAGCTGTTTCTAAGGCCCATAATGTTATCACATTTACATTTTGTCAAAATTATGTTTCATATGTTCTAATTTATTTTCTCCACACTTTCACGGACAGCCATTATAAATGCTGTGTATGAAATGTAGCGATATACAAAAGGGAATAAGAGTGTATGGAGGCAGTGAACTAGTCTACGGACAGTTAGAGACAAAAGGAAAATGATGAGAAAGGGTACATGAAGGAAGTGAACTAGTCTACAGACAGAGACAAAAGGTAAATTATGAAAAAGGGGTGCATAAAGGCAGTGAACTAGTCTACGTACAGTTAGAGACAACAGGGAAATGATGAAAGAGGGTGCATAGAGGCAACGAACTAGTCTACGGACAGTTAAAGACAAAAGTTAAGAACAAAATCAGAATGCATTAGAAATAATCGTCGCTGGCTAAAATCATGTGCACTGTTGCCATAGTTCCGGGGCTCGATTCCTGAAATGGTCGGTAAAATCATGGGTAAAATGAGGGTTTCCTATTTCACAGTGATAAATTAACGATTGGGGGTTGGATGCTGTGGGTGTTCTAGATTTAAGCTAGTTTATAGGTCATGCGCATGTATAAAAATTTGATTTTTAAAGTGCACGCTATTTTTTAGCACCACGTCTGACTACCCCATTGGGTTATGCGTTTGTGTACTAATTAAGCTAATGGGCTAGGGTTGAGGAAGGATGAATTTAGGCAAGTTGTACTCTCATTTGCACGGAGATAGAATAGGAAACCATCTAGCAAAACCACTCTCAGTACCGATTAGTATCAAACTACGATATCCCTGTCATCGGAGGTATAATATATTGTAAGAGTAGCGCCTTAGACCATGCGGCCACCAAAGCGCGTTGCACGCTAAATATATTTAGTAAATAAAACTGTAGCTATTTATCAAATCCTGGATGAAGCAGTTCGAGAAAATAAAGTCTTATTCCAGGGACTGTCCCTGAAAATCCCCAGGAATTAATGGTCTCCCTACTCCATGCCCAACGTCCATTGCACAAACGTTTGGACGCACATTAAAACGCTACGAAACATCTAAGGTCATGCTCGCAACACACATATTTTATTTAACGCATTTAAGGTCCAGCCCGCAATTCAAAAGGTAAAGTGTCTTTGAACTGGAAAATAGTTCCTTTGATGCTTTTATCATGAGAGCCTCAAGGTTCCCCACCTCGGGGGCTAAGCCGCGGGAGGCCCATAACAAGTTATTGCACTTGTCTGTATTGTTTAATCGTGTGATAACAGTTTTAAACTTTTTGAGTTACCCTTAAATTACCCTTATAGTAGCCTATTTTGGTGATATATTTTTAAAAAAATTGATGAAGAAAGGGCATATCCTTATTTTCATTCATTATGCAATTCGAAAGCTTCTAATAGGTGAAATCCAACACTTACCCTGCCACAAGAATCTGTTGGACACCCCCAATTTGCTTGACATTTCCAACCACGTAGGTAGGGTCCTCAATGTGGGGATGTAAGGGTTGAGAGAAAGGGGAAGGTGTGTTTGCAGTTTTTAAAGCAAAACTCTTTTTTTTTTGCCAAAATAAATCAAATATTTCTGCAGTTGAAACCTAGAGTCTAATTTTCTTCACACGATTATATCAACAGTTGTTGAATATATGCCATGAGCATAGCGGCATTATATGAAAAACTTTTTAAATTAATAGAAAAAGTTGTCATTAAATTCCAGGACACCCTTGACAGATATTTAACTGTTGAAATTACCAGGTGGACAACATTAAACTCGATGAGGAGAAATGTTTGATTTATTTTGAACAAAAAAGATTTGATCCAAAAGCTGTAAGAAAACCCACCTTTTGTCACGTCCCCTAAACTCCCACCTTAAGGTACAATGTGACGGTATGTTCCTAAAATATATTATAGTTCATTATACGGTACAATTTGACGTCTTTGTGTTTGGCAGTTAGGTCAGTCCTGGACAATATAATACCAAGGGGCCCTTTTGAATAGAACATAACATAAGTTAAATGGAGAGGGGTGGGGGTAGACAGGGGCTGCAGTGAACGCTCAATTTTGTAACCCCGTGTTTCGTCTGATTGAATATTCCACCGAAGATGGCATGGAAAGGAAATAGAAAAAATTAAAATAAAGGGAAAAGTGAGGGAGGCTTTGGAAATGCTTTGAGTTCTCCCATTTTAAGAGAAAAGCATACTTAATGCAAGCGCAGGGGATTGTAGAGGGGAAAACAAGCCCCACTGTATTTGAAACACAAATCGTTGTGGCATTGGAGCAGGAAAAAGGGGGGTGTAGGGGAAGAGTGTGAGGTATTTCCGATTGTTCTTCTTCGCCCCTTCACACCCCTCCTTTTTCTTCCCATCTCTCTCTCACTCTAACTTTCTCAAAACTTAACGAGCTTTTACGGGCTTTTGCCCTTTTACTCGCACCCGGGAACAATACGATGCGGTGTTTTGTTAAGGCTGAGGTGTTATGTTAATGTTGTAAATTGCTTCCGTTATATTATGTAGTAACACGTGTTGTTGCTAAAGGAAGGTGTTTCCCTTCTTTCTCCGCAGTGCAGAAAGCGCTAATGTCCCTGATTGCCGAAGGGTATTTAGAAAGTCTGATAACGGGCTAGATTTGTTACTACAGAAGAGCTTTTATCAAAAACCTATTTAAGAGAGCGTCCCACACTGACTATAACAACTTTCTTGGATAGATATTACAGCTTGAACCAGACGTCGTATCGTGGCACGTCTTTATGTATTCATACTCCAGAAAACAGTGGACTACTGAATTGGTTTTACTATACTTTATAGAAAAAAATTATTGAAATTAAAAAAAAAAATCTTGTAATAATAAAACTATTGATCTGATCCAATTTTCACTGTTGTTAAGGGGGGCTGCCTCGGTAAGCGATAAATTACCACTAAGACATTCAGCTCTAAAGCCATATTTAATTCAACGATGCGTTATTTCAAAATATGGTTCACGCCAAAATAAAATCCAACGATTCAGACATGGCTCTTTTTAAACGACCCTTTAATCATATTTGCAGATCTATGAGATTAGTTCTGATGAAAAAGGGCTTTAGATTTAGCTTTCCTCTGACAAATATAGTCATTTTCTGACAGGCTCCCTACAGAGAATTCCAAGCTATTTGGGAACTAGCAGCGAACTTTCCTCTTTACCTGTAGATAAGAAGTTTCATAGTTTTCTTATCCCTCTTTATTATTAAAATGTAGATGAAGGGCGAAAAGTAGTATAAAGCTTAGATGGAATATAAAACTGGTTCCAGAAATCAGGACAGCTCCTTGTATTTTAGGCCGTTTGTCCTGACAGCAATCGATAATTTCTCGATGCTCCAGTCTGGTCATAATCTTGTATAAAATACCTCGAATAATCGACCATGATATGGGTTCTAAAATATATTCACGCTATTAGTTGCTGGCTGATACTAACTTAATCATAGGATAAGTACAGCGACCAGAGCCCCATATTATAAATATGTCGCCTAGTGAAAGGTACTAACCCAAATTAGCAGGGAGATCTTTGCAGCCTCAGCCTTGAATACAACTAAAGACCATCATCTCATAAAATGTTTTATTGACCGAGACAAGGTGTCAGACCTCAATGGTTCAGGGTAACTGATTTTACTGCCCATCCTTAGGAGGAACTGTCATCTGCACGACGTTATAGAAGGCAAAGTTGAGTGAAAGAGGAGTTTAGGAAGAAGGAGTATTCAAATATTGGATGACTTGAAAAGAAGAAAATTCTTGGCGCTGAAGGAGGCAGAGGACAGGGTGCATTGGTGGTCTAAGTTCACTGAAAAAAGGAATGGTCCTGTCAAATCACAGAAAACTTAATATTATCATTAATAATAATAATAATGTTGGGTAACCGCAACTTAGAATTTTTAAATATATATATAATCAAAGAGCTGTTACTAAATATAGTCACTAGCATTTACCTTGGGGAGAGAATGGTAATTCCCTAGAACCGTCCACATTGCACTGTAAGTTGTTGTGTCGGTAAAGAAAAAAATTGATAGAAGCCTGAATCAGGTGGTCTGAAGCAATGTTAGTTATAGGCGTGCACTTTCTAAACACTGGGGCTATGTCATCCCAAGACTTACACACTAGCTTATAATAGGAAAACCGACGACATAACGGAATATTGAGATGAGTCCGTACATGATGACTATATTACGGAAGACATTTCTTAGAACTTAACATGGTTTTCCTAGACTATTCTTTCATTGAGACTTAGGGATATAAGCTGCTTTGTTGGTGGCTAGTATTTAGTCAGACCTGTGGTCTATAAACCATTATAGTTTCCATAGAAGCGTGGATATCCTCAAAGCTTCTCCGAAGTTTTCAACCGAAGTTTTTCTTCTCTGCGAAGAAACGCTTTTCTAACTGGGAAAATAGTTTCAACTACGCATGATCTAGATCTCATGTTCATTATAACTTTGCTAATTAGGGACCTTTAAGTCATTTTCTTAATACTTTATTTTTTATTTATTTTTTAAGATCACGTACGTCTCACTACGCGACCGGCTAATACGACACTTATTTTCTAACTACGCATGTGTTTGGGATGAGGAAGGTTGAATTAAGACTAAATATAGCTGCATTTGCGTGAAGGGAGTAAAAGAGGAAAATCATTATGGAAATACCACACTTAGGACACCCCATCGGGATTAAAACACCAATGTGGATCACCTACCGGAATGCTAAGGCTTATTGCAGAGGTTTAGAAATCCTTTTATTTTTAAGAATTGTTTTGCTATTTTAAAATATGGCTTACAGCCAAATTGAGATGAAAGAACATTATAGTTAAATTATTTTAGGCCTGATAAAATTTTCACAAATAATTTATACTAAAATGTAAAATTATCTTATTTTAAACTACGTTTTACGTGAGATGTCACAGCTAAGAAATTTATAAATACCCAGCATTACTCAAACAAATAAAGTCATCTTTTAAACATGATAACAACAGAACATTCTGAGATAAGTGAGTATGGTTTTAGTAGTTTGGAGCTTCATGAGTGAGATTACTATAAGAAATACATTAGTGTGAAGATCACAACAGAACATTCTAAGATAATTGAGGATTGTTTTAGTGGTTTAGAAGCTTAAGAACTGGCATTACCATAAGAAATACAGCCGTGTAAGGGTCATAAAAGAACATTATAAGATAATTGAGGATTGTTTTAGTGGTTTGGAAGCTTCATAAGTGAGATCACCATATGAAATACATTAGTGTGAGCATCACAGCAGAACATTCTAAGATAATTGAGGATTGTTTTAGTGGTTTAGAAGCTTCAGAACTGACTTAACCATAAGAAATACAGCAGTGTGAGGGTCACAACAGAACATTTCAAGATGGTTGAGGATTTTTTTAGTGGTTTGGAAGCTTTAGAAATGACATAACCATAAGAAATACATTAGTTTGCGGGTCACAACACAACATTCTAAGATAAATGAGGATCAATTTAGTGGTTTGGAAGCTTCAGAACTGACATTACCATAAGAAATACAGCAGTGCTAGGGACATAACAGAACATTCTGTGATAATTGGGGATTGTTTTAGTGGTTTGGAAGCTTCAGAACCGACATTACCATAAGAAATACAGCAGGGTGAGGGTCACAACAGAACATTCTGAGATAATTGGGGATTGTTTTAGTTGTTTGGAAGCTTCAGAACTGGCATTACCATAAGAAATACAGCAGTGTAAGGGTCACAACACAATATTCTAAGATATTTGAGAATTGTTTTAGTGGTTTGGTAGCTTCAGAATTGACATTACCATAAGAAATACATCATAGCGAGGGTCACAACAGAACATAATAAGAAAATTGAGGATATTTTTAGTGGTTTGGAAGCTTCATAAGTGAGATTACCATAAGAAATGCAGCAGTGTTAGGATCACAACAGTACATGCTATGATAATTGAGGATTGTTTTAGTGGTTTGTAAGCTTCATAAGTGAGATTACCATAAGAAATACATTAGTGTGAGGGTCACAACACAATATTCTAAAATAATTGAGGATTGTTTTAGTGGTTTGGTAGCTTCAGAACTGACATTACCATAAGAAATACATCAGAGTGAGAATGTAACAAAAAATTCTAAGATAGGTCATTACCATAATAAAAAAAATGCAGTTTTGAAGATATTTCCCTTTAACTCGACAGTGCTCTTGTACAAAATACTTATAACTACGGATGGACTCTAGAATCCTTGAGAATATCAGAGATTCGAGGATTTGAGAACATTTCGGGTTCGAAACTCAGATCTTAAAAATAATAATCAATATTTCTAGCGAAACTGGTTTTAGAGCTCTAATAGTGCTTATTGGTGGTGCAAAACCAATTATAATTATAGGATAAACTTAACAACCTGTAATTTAACACTTAACTGAATGTACTAATGTTATAATGAATGGATTATAATAAATAATATTAACATTTGGTTAATATTTGTACTTTATATTATATTTAAATTTCCTCTTGTGTTTATAACTATACCAAGATTTGGTTTCGTAAAATAATGGATTTGAAGCAACTACGCTTATAGCTCACACTTTTTTTTATAACATACGTGACATGTATGCATTTTAATTCCGGAACCATAAGAAGTATAAAAATCACCTGGAAAGTTTTGAAAGGAATAAACGTATACAGAGGGTTAACAAGAGTTCCCTTGAAATAAAGAATAATGAACCCATAGTAAAACAGTGAGGACCTATTTATCTTACTTTCCCTAAGCTGGTCCCTTTTTCATACCTTTCTGTAGTTTAGTTTGTCATTTCTCCACTCCCCTCATCCCATTTATCTCCTTTGACTCTTATGTTTCTAAAATCAATAGAATGTATATGGTGTGAGTCAAGTGAAATGAATGCCTTAGAATAAATATAAAATAATATTTCCCTGCCAACAGTGATAAAGTGTAATTAAATTATTTCTACTATCCACATTCCACACCAGTGGGTTACATGGTCTGAGGCGTCATAATTGCAATATATTAGATTGTCTGTGACGTGATGGTCTAGGTTTGAACTTCGGTGAGGTTTACCAAGGGCTGGTTTCCCCCACATGAAAATATATATGGTCCAGAGGCCTTCAACCTTTTTGTGTCCAGGGATCAAAGTTTCTGTATCTTGTTGGCTCGCAATATTAGGATTGAATACATATTAAAATATTCGTATCAGCTCATTCTTATGTTCACACTAGGGATTAGGATTACTTGTCAAGTATGTCTTCTGTTGTTTCAGAGCAAGAAGTAGCAGGATTTGTCTTACCTACTAAAGCTGTCATTTGCCGGTTCAAACTAATTTTTTTTTATTAAAACGCAATACTTTTCTTCAGGTAAAAGCAAAAATCATTTATAAAATCAACTTAAAATACGTATTTATTTTATTAGCTTATTGTATAATATATATTTGTCATTTTTTCTTTTGAAATAATTTCATAATTTTCATGAACCAGAGAGCCACAAAAACATGTTACCGCGGATCGTGGGTTGAATACCCCTGCTGTAGAGTATTGTGTTTGGGTCTACAATTCTATAAAATACAACTATATATATTATACATGTTTGAGCGCATTCTACTACAAGTCCTTCGGGAAAAGCGGCAGTCCAATTTTCATAAAATGGGTATTTTACAGAAGATAGACATATTTTTTGGAGTCAACATTGATAAAATTTACCACATTATACTTGTCTCAGTGGCGTAGTTGGCTAACGCGCTAGTCGTGTCGAGCCCGACTACTGAGGATGGAGAGATCGAGGCTCGACTCTCGGGCGGGTGCACTTTTTTCCCCTAAATAGGTTTCCACTCTCCCTCCATGAAAATGAGGGTTCACTTTCTCTAATTCAACCTTCCCAATTTCCTAATCCATTAGCGTAATTAGTACTTAAAGCGTATAACCCGAACGGGTAGTAAGACGCGGTGCTAAATAATAATAATAAAAAATACAATATTATATATATATATATATATAATGTTGATAATACCTATCAAAAAGTGACAGCTACAAATCACGTGACTTGGCGTATGAATAAGTGAAAGTAGATCTAGAAACTTTTTCTAGATGTCAGATAATGTTGTCTCTATTAAAATGAGATTATAGCTATGGTAATGCCAGGCCTACACCGTGGTTCGGATTCCACGTTAAACTGTAGGTCCTTCATTTCATCTCATAATCACCCTACCATTACACATTAGTGTAAGTGCGTATAACCCGAACGGGTTGTAAGACGCGGTGCTAATAATAATATAGCCATGGTCCAATTGCTATGGGAATATATAGCTTAAAGAAAATGGACAGCCAAAATTTGAGGAAAAAAGTCACTACCCTTGTCATTTATCGGTCAATATCGACAGTTGGCACCATATGTTCAAAGTAACACAGTCACACCAAGTGGTATGGCGCATGAATCTGTCATAAGAGCTAGTGACGTCATGCAGTGTCAGATGTGGAGTTCCTTAACACCTTGCTTGATCTCGAAACAAACACCAAATTGAAATTTAACGCTAACATTACATTTCTTGTCATTTTCGGGAACAGCCATTCTAAAATATTTGCTGGGAACCTGAGAAGGTAGTTGTCATTTAAATGGCACGTAATACACCTTAAAATGTTATATTCGTTGTGGTGTTCGCAGAGCTACGCCACGTGGTGGGTGGCATTTGAGAGGTGACCGATTAAAGATATTATTGTCTGACATCCCATCGATTTTTTTTAAATTAATGAATCAGGAGTACATATCTATTTACCTAATATGGTCCAGCTAAGCACAATGTACTTTTCAGCTGGTGCCTCAACATAAATGTCGAATAAAGATATAATAAATGCATCTAGTTTCCTTACGTATATTCTTACAACATAACAGGGGGCTAGTAATTATAATATTAATAGCTTTGACACACTGGAACACTAGGTCTACTTTATTATGAAGAATAGCAGGTCTAGAATGGTGTTAGGTTTATTCAAATAAAAAGGACACACCGTTACACCGTGTCTAACAAAGTCGGAACGAAAATTATCAATACGCGGCAGCTTTAAAGTTTGAAATTTGGATGTTAGCGCGCTTACATACAGGTTGCAGGTCAAGTGAATTCAGAATAGCACCTTTTCTTGGTTCTAGAAAGCTTCTAGAATCTTTTAATTTCATGAGGTCACACCATATTTCATCAGCTTTTGGATCGAGAGAAAAATACTGCTCCGGAACAGTGAGCTGTGGGTGTCTTGTTGTGGATATTTTACTAGGAAGACAGGGATTTTAACCTGATAACAACAGCGAAGATTTTACGGCGGTGACACAGAGACTTGTCAACAATAAATAAAAATAAAAGGACCACTCAGGCTTGTTAAATCAGGAGAGAATATTGTAACACAAAAATATTCAATAAGTTTAATATTATGCAATGGTCCATTAGCCTGAAATTTATTAAAGGTGGGAAGTTTTGATTTGGAATAATATTAGAGGGGAAAATCTAAATCAATACATCGTGTTGTTGGACACCGTCAATAAATCTCTAAGAGTGTAGTAATATATGGTTTAACAGCGACCTGAAAACAGGCATATGTTAGGGAATTTGCTAGGTCAGGTAAAAGTAATGTAAAACTAATTTTATGTCATCAAATTTATGGAATTATTTACTTATTCACTAAAAAAACTCAACTTTTACTAACAACAATCAAAATAACATTTTTCTCCAGTCAATATACACTGTAACTCTCTTTTAACATAGTTGTTCATGTTGAGAATACGAAATCTCATTGCCCAAAGTCAACATATGATTTTCGTTTCATCTTTCCACCCCTCTTCCACATGTCTTAGCCGTCATATTAGTGCGCAAGCGTTTCAAATTGCATTAGTTTATTTAAAAAGTGAGGCAGGTGGGAGGGGGGTATGAGTGATAGTATGAAAGTAAGAAACTTCGAAATGTTTATAAGTCGACACCTGCAATAACCTTCACATCTTTGAAACATTTCGAACGAAGATAGCAACTTGGACATGCTATGAACAAATTTGAAATATCTCAATGAATATGACGTACTGTATTTCTAGATATAATCATTTGAACAACATCTCCTAAACAGTAATTTAACACCGACTATTGATTAAATGACATCAATAATGAAAGCAGAGATAAATCTATATATGTCAAAATAAAAAAAATAGTTTGCTCTGTTTATTTCTCCACACCCCGGTTTTCCATTTCACTGCCCGCGAGACATATGTGACCAGCCCGCTAGTCTTTAATACTTATGATGTATTACTATCCGGCCTGCATTCACTTAAGCCCGTATCACACGACACTAGCTAGTACTTGAAATCCAGTGTGCTGGCTAGCACTAGCTAGCACGTCATCATCTAGCGTCGTGTGAATCAGAAAAAGTATACTGGTTCTGCCACTTGGTACTGGCTACCATACTAGTTGTGAGGATAGAACATGCGCTATTTTCGTACTAGTTCCGACACTAGTTTGTGTAATTCGACCAATCAATGCCCGCTCAGACTATGTGTAGAGTAAATAATAGAAATGGCGCCGACATGGTCTTCGGATGTGATTTTGTTGTTGGCGGAAAATTATTCTAAACATCCTTGTTTATATAATACCAAATTGCCACAATATGACAATATATTTAATATATATAAATTCTATTTAAAACATGTCATCTAAAAATGACAAACTGTGTTCCAGACCCAATTTTAATCTAAATAAACTTGATAACATGCCAACCTTGGATTTTTTTTTCTAGAATATAAAGTGTGTGTAGGCTTAAAAAAGAACATTTGTGAATCAAGGATACTGTACTTGGACACCCATGGGCTTAGGGGCTTCTGACCACATCGTAAATAAATGAATACAAATTTAGGGAGATACTAAACGTTTGTGTCACCCCGAATGTATACTACCTAACCTCCGGATGTATCATATTTAGCATCCTGAGACCATTATTTGTCTTTCCCAACAAGTCCCGTGTCCATATTCTTTTTCTTAGGCTCCCTCTCATATTTTTCAATATCTTTATTAGCAATTTATGCAACTGTTGCACGCGAAATTAATCTCCGAATTTCCATAAATATTTGCACTAGAACCTAGTACCAAACTAGCAGCGTGTGAATACTCTAGTCCTGTTTCTATTATACTAGCTTGTATACAGATATCTAGTCGCTAGCTAGCACACTTGATTTCTAGTACGAGCTAGTGTCATGTGATACGGGCTTTAGGCACACGAAAATAATGAGTTAGTTTGATTGTGTACATAATTTTGAATAACACACACACACAAAAGGAACAGTTTCGAACTGTTCTATATGTTGATCATTTTAAATACTCGAATGTGGCAATTTATATTTACATTATTTAATAAAGACTGCGTTGAGTATTTTGCTAAGCAACATACAAATCTGGGAGGGTATAATTTTTAAAATATATATTAATGATTTTAAATGTATAGCTACAAAAAGACCTATTATAGAGCTACATAACATCGGTGAGCACGCGGATTAAACGCCAGCTTCTGGTTGTCTAGTTTGCTAGTTTCCGGAAAGTCAGGGTTCAAATTTAATCTGAATGTGCAGTACATACAGAGGTTGGTTTATCCTACATGGTTTTTTGCATTTCTTCAGCTCAAATGCTGTTACATTTCCTCTTAATTTTATATTCGTCATCCCTTACCTACTAACGTGATTAAAAGGTTTATAGTACAAGAGTATAGTAAGACGCACTGAAAAATAAACGTAGAGAATATATTTAAAATAAGGATGTAGGGGACGCGAGAAAAGGTTGGTTTTTGCAGTTTTATTAACAAAACCTTTTTTAGTCTAAATAAATAAAATATTGCTACAGTAGAAACATAGAGTAAATTTTAGTCACGTGTTAAATATATGTCAAGGGTGTCTTGAAATTTAATGACAACTTTTTCTCTTCAATTAAAAAGTTTGTCATCTAATGCCGCTATGCTCTTGGCAAATATTCAACAACTGTTGATATCAGCGTGTGGACTGAATGTTTCTACTGAAGAAATATTTTATTTATTTCGACCGAAAAAGGTGTTCTACAAAAACTGCAAGAACACTGACCTTAACTCGCGTTCTCCCTACACTCTCACCTTAAACAAACGTGTTTGGAAACTGCGGCCCGCAACACGCCCCGGGTTTTTGAATCTTGACCTTCGACTAGTTTGAGTTTGAGAAACTCTGGTCTACTACACCTTCCTCTATACCTGAAGGCATTGAATGAATAATTTAAAAATTAAAAGTATTGTTATGGGACAACAAAAATACAGAAACTTATCTTAGACTTCGGCTTTGCTTCGCATGCTTCAAGCTTCGATCCACATTTAAAACGTGACTTTCACACACCCCTCGCAATCAGTCTAGGACCTAAATCCTATTTCGGACGCTGTCTCCGAGCGAATGGTGACTTTTTTTTTAATACCTACGCTCTTTATTTTCCACGGTATTCTTCTAGTCCTCCCTCGATCTGTTTATTTAGCTCTCAGCCCCTTTCACCCCCACATATCTGTAGTATCGCATGTCCCGTGATCACACACGACAGCTCCTTGTTCCCAGACCCAGACCTCCATTTGCGTGCCATTTCTGTTTGGCTTACCTACTCCTGGTTCTTTGTGGTTCATGTAAAACACTATCATCAGACGTACAGAAGACGCAGGATAGTTTGTACCTTCAACCTGCAGGAGTGTACCTTCATCCTATAGGTTTGTACCTTAACCCTGCAGTCTTGTACCACACTATAGCTGGTACTTAATGCCCACCCCATTAGAGTAAGTATGTAGTTATCCCACATGAGTAGTAAGACATCGTGCGCCAAAAACCTCTCATCAATACTTGGATCTATATCATCTAAAGTCAAGTGTTTATGTACCATGAGTAGTATTAAAGAAGAGCTCATGTGTCTAACTGGTTTCCAGTATAATTTCATGGTAAGTTATTTCTCGTTGTTTCCATCGGAAAACAGTTTTATACATAGACACGCATTTACTTTGAAACCCAACTCCTGGTGGCTGAGATTGAAAGAACGACCGAGTATTTCCCATCTCCAGAGCATCCTCAAGTTGACAGAATAAATGTCGAGTGTTCTCTCAAGATGTCTTCTCTCGGTTTATTTCCAACGCTACAAGATCCCAGGCAAGTGATAAGAAGCAGCTTTCGAGAGAGAGAGAGCGAGATATATACTTTGGGGTACTTAAATAAAAACTCGCTGAGCTGCCGTTTTCACTCTTTTCTTCGTGATGGGACGAGAGAGAGAAGTGTTCCGCCGAGTCGGCATTCCATGATTTTCATTGTTTGTTTGTTTTCAAGCACTTTTAACAAGATGGTACTCCTGGTTTTTGGTGGCACCACTCGTATTCTGTCTGATAAATCTCCTTATGAAATGCTTGACCTGGGACCCGGTTGTAAATTAGGGGGTGGCCAGACTGAGCGAGCGAGTGCGTGAGCGACTAAAATATAAAATAGAACACATTGGCTGTAATGAGAGGTGGCCACACTGGAGCGAGTGAGTGAGCGCGCGTGCTTGAAAGATAGAGCCGGTTCTATTTTTCAAGCGCGTATGTTAAACTGATTTGTTAAAATACTTAAATATTATCAAAGTAGGCCTTTACAAATAAGAGTCAACATTAGTTTGGAGGGAGTATAAAAAACCACAACAATAAATAAGTTGTAAAAATCACCTTCAGATCACTGAGCCAAGATTCAAACCTTTGCCTCCCAGTCAACAGCTATCGAGTGCAACCTATCAATCCGCCACTGGTGCGGCTAATCGGATTTTAAAACACTTCAGTACACTAAAAATATTTGCAATGTTACCGGTTCAAACGTTTGCACTGACATCCACATGTACTTAAAAAACCTATGAGGGTAACTTCTCAGTTGTCTGTATAGATGGTGGAACTCGCCATACTCATTCCTCAATTTATTAATTGCATGCACTCCTACTTTTTCTTTTTTATAAATACACAACATTTGTTGTAAGAATTTTCGTGGAGCAGAGATGTACCAAGTGTCTTTGACAGAGACATCTTCTCTAATGAACTAGGATGCTGACTAATTACGCGTGCACTCGCTCGCTCGCACGCTCGTCAGTTTGTCCGAACTCTTAGAATACTAAATGTCGCAAATAAAACATTGACAATTGACCGTGGATAGTGAGGCGGCCGCCTAGTTCAACGAGAAAGCATATCTTAACATTTTCTGTTGTGAGCCTATCAAACAATCACTTTTAGTTAGAGGAAAGCTACATTTAGAGCTCTTTTTCATCAAGTCTAGTCTTCTTATAGCTCCGCAAATATAATTAAAAATACATTTAAAATTAGTTAATATAACAGTTTTACCATTTTTGTGTTTCTAATAGAACTTAATCTATAGGATTATCAAGGAAAATGAGCCATATTGAAATCTTTCGATCTAATTTTGGCGTGAACCATATTTTGAAATGACGCATCATATAATTAAATATTGCGTTGGAGCTGAACGTCTGTGCGGCAATTCCTCGCTTACCAAGGCGGCCCCTTTAAGGATAAATAGAGTTTGACATTTTTGATAAATGATCTCCAGACACCTTTTCTCAGAATAATTCGTTTCATTCCTCGATAAGTCCTTTGTTATCTAATATCATGTTGGAGGCTCCAGAAACATTTGGTTAGTTGTAATGTTGACGGAGATAGTGTTACAGAAGATGGTTAAAAAGAACGCTTCTTGTGGGTGAATATTAAAATAACAAAATCTGGTTGATCTCGGTGGTCTTTGGATCAAGTGCTTGCCTCGAGTCTCGATGTTCGTGAGTTCAAACCCAGCCGAGGTCGACGTATTATTCTTGAGCGATAAAAATCAGTAGCACAACTTCCTTGGGAGGGGATGTAAAACCGTGGGTCCCAAGTCCATTGTGGCTTGTAAAAGAACTCTGGAAGGTATGTATGTGAAAATACTCTTCTTGGCAAGATTGGTGGGCCCTTTCGCTCTCGCTTATAGAAATTCTCGTCTGCTGATACCATCAGTCGGTTCAGAAAATGCACGTTAAATATTTCAAATAAATAAGAAATAATAAATGCTGTTAGTTTATAATTAAGTTCTAGACTAATGTGGGAAACCCCCAAATGTGGATCCTTATTTTTGCGTCCATGTAAGTTTTGTTGAGCCACATTACTTCAGAAAATATTTGTTAAATATACTTGTATGCAATTAAACGTTTTTATAATATAACTATTTTTTTCTAAATTAACCTGATTGTAGAATACTTGAAACATAACCTATAAAAACAATATTCAAGCCAAAATAAAAATTCCTAAGGTTACCCCCTCAGGGCTCAATCCAAGGACGCTATCCCCAAAAGGTTAGTAAACATACCGGTGCCGAGCACGCAATGTCACTCATCGCCCACCTCGAAACCAAAGAGACTCACGTTACGCTATGATCTGATTGGTCTTTAGGAATTATTTCCATAATTTGCTAGCTACCGGCTATATCTCACGTTGGGAGTAATTTGTGAATCTGCGTTTCCCATGGGTGTGGTGTGGCGAATTGGCTGAGCCGTGAGAACATTTTGCTAAAATAACTCAACACATCCTTCTCTGTCTTCTATAATTATCCGTTTGGGATTGCCATTTTCTCACGTTTTTTGCCTTTTCACTTGCTTCTTTTCTTTGTTTTCGTTTATTTACATATTTATTTGACTGTTTTTCTGAGTTATATTTTTTTACAATTGTCCTTTATATCGATCTCTTTATACATTTTTACTCACCACGAATTTCTTCTACCTTTTAAACTCTATATAAAACGGCCCCGTAATTTAGTTGTCAGAGCCCCTGGCTCAATTTCCGGCTGATATCAAGGGATTTTTCTCCAACGGGGAGTAATTTCAATGATCATTAGGGTTTGGTCAAATAGTCTTAGGCTAGGTTAAGAGTTTCTATTGGTGTCACACCTTAATATTCACCATCACCATCACCATCACCTCATCTCAGTGAGACATGGAAAGAGCCTCGATGGAAAAGATGTACGTATAGTACATTCAGGCGTCTCCTGGGCACCGCTGAATTAGTACTAGCTAATCTCTCCACAAACTGAGCTTCGGATTGATTTAGGCCAAACACTCCATTATTATTATTATTATTATTATTAACTCTCTATGTTACTCTTTATCTGTAAGGTCTTGGGACATTAATCTTTGAAAGAGATTTAGCTATCTTTCCTAATGAGGATTAGGAATTTTATGGAAGGGCACTAAGAAAAGATATGGGTAAATTAAAATGTGAGAGAATATCCTCCCACTGACGTTGACTCGTAGCATAAAGTGACTTTTTTTTGCCATTTCTGGAAACAACTATTTTAAAATCACAGACGAGAGTAGGAAAAAAGTAGTTTTCATTTAAATTGTACCCTTCATTTATCCTGAGGGTTGTACCCTTCATTTATCCTGAGGGGTAGAGGAAGCTTGCCTTGCGTGGTTTTACAAGGGCGCAGCTTAAACGATAGGGTCAAAGTGTGATACGTCAAAGTAGACTGCTACCTTACAGAATAAATGGAGTGAACATAATCAGCGTGACCTCTGATCGATAAAAACAAGGAATAGTGATATCG
>CABFVX010002528.1:54593-79081 GCA_902151425.1 Timema shepardi | reverse complement strand
TTTTTTTTTTTTTGTGGCCCACTTCCCGGAAAGTTTGCCCACCATTGCCTTAAGAAATCCCCGAGAAAGATTAAAATAACAAAGCTTTTCAAATCTTTTAACTTTCCATATTCTCTAACGGAGTGTACTCATTCCCCATTCCAATATTCCCCTCCCCTCTATCGAGTGATGTCCCTGGGTAAGGGGGTTCAGGGTTCGTGGCCAGTGGCCATCACTCACCTGCAATTGGCCATAGTTATGTTCCCTCTCACTCCTTCAACCCCCCCGACCTTCATTAGAGGCTGTGGGTGTACACTTTCATCGTCCCCTATTACGCCTTAGATGAATAAACGAAACTTGGCTGGTGTAGGGGTGGGGAATAAAAACAATCCGCCCTCTCCTGCACGAAATTATGGTCCGTTCCTTTGCACCTTCCGGATATCCTTTTGGGGCCCTAATGTAGGCTAAGTACAACCCCACTCCTCCCTCTTATCACCCTTCTTGGCGTGAAAGTTTCTTATAACCACATATTACACGAGTTGTTTGTACCTACATATTACACGAGTGCGAAGAAGGTCAAATAGGGATTTATTGAATTCTTCACCGTGACCCAGGACCTCCACACATGAACTACTCTGATGGGATTACTCTTGTGGGGGTAGTCTTGACGATTAATTCTTGTGATCCTACTCTAACTACCCATCCGGAAATTTGCATATTTACACTAATAAGGCAGCAAGAAAATAGGTAGATTTCAAAATAGTGTATCCGCATTTTCGGAAAGAGAAGATTTTCTAAACATTAATGAAAAAACATCCTAAGTACATCCATCCCGATTTCGAGTCCCGTCACCGATAGGCCAGACAAGGAAACTTGGCCCGCGTGCCCGGTGGTGCATTATAGTCTGTAAGTGGAATACGAACCACTCAAACTTTCCGAATGAATGTATCGGTAAAAGTTTGCTGGTGAGGGGAAAGGGGGGTAAGAGGCGTTCATCACATGTGAAAGGAAAAGGGTTGTAGAATTTTAGCCGACTGCACAATCAATTCAATGTACTCATGATTTTCCTAGCTTTAAAAAATATTTATAAATGAAATATTGAAATGAGGACTCAGACAGGCTTGTGCTTAGGGTCCCTCTTCGATTGATCACCCCCACCCTCTCATTCTCTATTCTCAACACTCCCCATTTCTCCCTCGAGGCTGTATGTCAAACAGCGTGTGGATGTAGGGGGAAAATAGGGGAGCTCTGAATTTTCAGCCTGGAATGAAATGCCTCCCCTCCCCGCCCCTCTGCCCAACCCTGGGACTTCAGAATTTCCCTGTGCGTGGCCCATACGCCCTTGAGTATACTCTTATTATAGTCATTTGGCCTTCTCTTCTTCTTCCTCAGGGAGGGAAGAAATAAACCACCTCGACACCATGTATGCCCAGTCACTCCGGACACGTATAGGAGGGACAAACTCTCACGGCACTCAAGCCAGTTGAGTTTGCTGTCTATATTATTATTAGCACCGCGTCTTACTAACCGTTCGGGTTATACGCACTTATGCTAATGTGTAATGGTAGGGTGATTGTGAGATTAAATGGAGGACCTACAATTTAACGTGGAATCCGAACCACGGTGGAGGCCTGGCATTCCCCACATTCATCACTTAAAAACACTGCTCGTTGCTAGGTACCATTTACTATTTATATCCTCCCTCTCTACTCTGCGTGCCTGCAGATTTCTCGGAATCTGCCACCACCCCGTAACCCTCTTACCGCCGTCCAAAAGTCAACCCTGTTACACCTGACGTGTGTGACTCTACAAACAGTGTGGGTGCGTTGAACACAATTCTCAGTCACACCTCGGTGACTCGGTGATACACTTTCATTCTCCTTCCTAAGAAAAACTTATCAAATCCTCTTTGTCAATGATTTAGTGCGCTACTATGTTGTATATAATATGTTAATAATGTTCAATCTTTGTGTTAAATTTTATATCTAATATGTACTAATAAAATGCGAGTGTTTAGGGGAGCTTCTCTCGCGAATTAATTACTAAGAAGATAATACTTGGAGATAAGACCATCGCACTCAGATTTTCCCAGATATCCAGCCAAAGACATCACTCAAAGGTAGAATCCACAAAATACATCTTTTTATACTAACGGTCATATCCCACCTCTCTTTTAGTGTGACTAAAACTGGTCCTCCGAAACTAAATTACATTTTAATTTAGTTTTAAAGGGGTTAAACAGATCGCTCAAACGATACTTAAATAGACTATACTTCAAAAAGATGGAGATGAGTGACACGTTTTTTTTTTCTTTTTGCGGTTTTGTGTCAGAATGCTAGATACAATCAACAGGAAGAAGAAAGTTAAATTTAAAGAAATGCCCGTGAGCTCGCTTTATAGGAGTACAGAAAACCCAGCATTCCTGACCTTGATTAGTCCTGATCGCTTGTTCGGTCCACTTCAATATTAATAACGGAACTTCGCAGACAGTTGAAATCAATCGACAAGACAATCGGAGTGAGGAAAAAGAGTGAATCTTAAAATCTATAGTTAAGACCACTCCACTGATCTACTAATGAAATTAATGTATTCGCTGCACAGCCGAACTTTGATACATGCTACGTGGAAATTCGGTGGTTTGCAAAACGTCCCCCACTCTGAAACTTTTGCCTGGAGACAGAGTCTTCGTTTCAAATGTCGCTTTTCACCTAAAGTTAAGAGTACCACCTACTAGCAGATAAATGTCCTTCTACTGGTGTATTTCTCATAGAGGTCAAATTTTTGAAGCTTCAAAACCACTAAAACAATCCTAAATGGTTTTAAAAAGTTTTGTTGTGACCCTGTTAGAAAATGTCTTTATTTGTTTTAGAACTGAGACATTTCAATAATTAAAAAAACACTTGAAAATGAGCTAAATTCACCTCTTTGTTATTTACTTTCTAAAATACGTTATCTGTTTGATGAATTTGAAACTATTTCGCGAGGCGGGTTGCATCTTAACTTGACGCACTTGAGCACTATCACACTTAAACGCCATTTCACGAAAGAAAAAAGGGGAAGATGACCAGTCTAGTGGTAGAAGTATATTGTTTATTTGCTTATAAGAGTTGTCCTCATCCGCTGACGAGTATAAACACTAGTTCTAAGACCACTATTTGTGCCTGGACAGTTTGAATTTAAAAACAAACTTTTTCTTGTTTCCTATTCTAGATAGTCAAATGCTTCCATGGACTTTTTTTTATCTACAACCTGGAATAAATATTCCTACTGACCATTTCTGTGAATAAACCAAATAGCCTAAGTTATATAAAATTTAAAAAATAAATATTTTAAAAAATACTATCAAATTTATTAATGACATTGTAGGACTATTCTTTTAATTATTTAAGAAGTTACCGTTTTTGAATCAGTGTTTTATCTCTAAAACACACTGAATAGACCTTAAATGCATGCATTAATGTGGGAAATACTATCTTGACTAGCCGTGACGTCATAGTTAGTTAACGTCGTTAAATTATATACAGTCAAACTTGGTTAGGCCTATAGCATCATCTAAGGGGCCAAAAAATAGTTGACGTTACGTCAGAGTGACGTTATAAAAGAGGTACCAACAAAACACTTTTAATAGTTTGTAAGGAAGTACATTTACAATAGAATTCATTAATCCAAACTCACGGCATACATCAGCCCTTTTTAGTCCACTTTCACATGCTCTAGAGACACGTACCTTCTCTTAAATAGAGAGCACTTTTCTTTTTGTTCTACAACTTGCCATGTTTATAAAAATATAGGCCTACGTATAATGACTACCCAATGGCTGCACAGTGACTACCAAAACTAACGTTGAATTTATAAAACACGAAAAAAAACACCTTGGCTTTGAGCTTAGGCACACACATACGAGACACTTCCAGCCAGCTCAGTGACAATGAAGGAGGGTTAGTCCTCTCTTCATTTTGACCTTGAAGCGCGCTCGATTCCCGCAACCCTCTCCGTGTCATTGTTTTGGCATTCACTCTATGATTAGACCAGTGCACTGTATGACCAATACACTCCCAGCATGCTATAAAATAGACCTCTTTAGGAATTAGCAATTTTTTTTTTCATTTCAATACAATTTAAAGTAAAATATCTATGAGGTTTTTGACGCTACAACCGAGTGGTAGTGACGCTAAAATAGAGGTTTTTATAGGCAACTTCAATACATGACAGTTTGATTGGACTTCCGAAAAATGACGCTACACCCGAGTTGACGGAATAGCAGAGGCCGTTATAACAAAGTTCGACTGTAGTTTAATTCCTACAGACACATGTCGATAGCTTTAACCTCAATTTTAGTGTGAAACATGACAACCATTTGTTTTGGAGTAATACAATTTTTTTTTGCCCCGTGCCTTGATACCAGTATGGCTTACACAGATACTTACTGATTATTCTGTGTTAGAAATTAGGAAGGCTATCTTTATAGGAATTGTACGCGCATTTGCGTGAAGGGAGAGTGAAAAAATAATTTAGGGAAAAACACTCTCTGTGCACCCGACCGGGATCGAACCCTGATCTCTCCATCATCGGAAGCCTCTTTTATTGCGATAGTGATGCCTTATACCATGCGGTTACCTATGGAATAGGTGGAATGAAGTTGTTGTCGCTGACGGAGTTTCTTTACGTCTTGATTTACTAATAACAAACCACTTCTAACGCGGGACTTGTAGACGCCTGCAACTTGTTTCAGCGCTCCCGTAGGCGGCTTCACCAACTAATTCCCTAAAAAGGAAACCCTTGTTCAGAAGGGCGTAGTTTTGGTCCCCTCTAAAAAACCAAAAGAGGAAAGAGAATTTCTCGTCTCTTTGCCTCATTTCTCTGGTTCCTCAAAACATTTTCTCTTTCAACCTACCGAAAAGTACTCCTTCCTAGCGCCCCAAACCACCTAACATCCTCCCCATTTTCAGAATGAGAAAATGCTAAGAACGATTCCGCGCGAACAACTTGCGCGCTAACTCTTGAGGTAAGAAAAAAAAAGAAGGGTGGGATAGAGTTCGTGGAAGGTTTTGAAACACAAATTAAACTTAAATTACATTTTCTTAAACCCAAGTTGGATGAGTTTCCTCGGTAAGAGAGGAAGGGAAATGATTGGCTCCGAAGGGAGCAGGCAAAGCTTGATGACGTCACGCTACACCAGGTGCGAAGTTCCTGGGTGAGCCCAGACACAGTTTCCGGTTGTCGTTAGGGGGTGAGGTGGAGGGAGATAAGTACAATTTGATAACACGCTGCACGCTCTCTTAAATAACTTTATGACAGTGGGAGAGAGAGCTCGTCCAACAAATCAAACCCTTTGACTTTTGAATACCCGTATAACATTTAAGCCAGTTAAGGGGATATGCGGAACATTAAGAAAAATGACTAGGAATCTGAAATAGTTCCATTAAGTCCATCATATCGTGTCAATCCCTGTATCTGAAAAAAATACCGCGAATTCCATCATCTCATGTAAACCACATTCTTTCTTTCCCAAAAAGCTTTCGTTCGTTCATCTTTGTCCGTTGACTGATAGATTTATGAATCTGAATTTCATTTACCATTTTTCCATCGTACGGCAGCTTTTGGCCAGGAAATATATTGCCTATTATCTCGTTCGGTCGTATGTGTGTGTAGACTTCTAGTCACTCTGTAGGAACAGAGCGTTGCCCAGGGTACACATTGGAGGTTGTCTACACGCACCCGTTATGAGATTATGTGATGATAGTTATTATGAAGGGGTGAAGCCAGGAGTAATCTTAAACCTAACTTGAGCCTAATTAACCAAAACTTGGTGACTTTTGGGATAGTTCCCCTTTCGGGAAAATACCCATGGAGCCAACCGGGAATCGAACCCAGAAACCCTAGGTTCGTAGCCATATGCACTGACCACTATACCACAAGTTCGTTTCCGTTGTAGAAGGGTGATAGATTGGGAGAAGGGGGTGGGTAGTTAAGGGGTGACATTTCATATATACATATACAGTGAAACCTGCCTTAAACGGACCCTTTATTAAGCGGAAACCTGTCTTAACGGAAATATTTTATGGTCCTGTGACATTAGGCTGAAAAATAAAGCTAAATTCCTTGGATTAAACTGAAACTGTCTAACGCGGGAACGAAATTCAAAATAAGCCTTTATACGGAAAATGTCTAATGTTATGGTGAGCATCGTTTAGAAAAATGTTTAGCAACCTATTTATTCTACTGAATTTTGTTTTCTCTAACTCTTTCTTTGTATTAAGAAGAGTTGAACTGTTAATTCAGGTGTATTTCCTTTCTCCTTCTTAGTTCTTTTGTTACTTTGCTTACAAAATTGTGAACTATAATTGCCTCTATTGTTATCTCTGTTCTTTCCAGTTTCCGCGCTAATGACTTGTCAATTACCTTTGTAATTCAGATTTTAACGGTAGAGCACTACCTGTATTGAAATTCAATTGTTTGTCCCTTCCTGAAATTTTACTCAATATGGACTCTAGGCTTGCATTTTTTACTTTAGTCTGGCAGTTGTCATTATGGCTTCAAAGACAAGAGTTGTGATTGATCCAAATACGAGAATAAAAGTTATCTATGCGAGTGAGAGAAATAAATTATCTGTTAAGCAGATTATGAAGATGTTTAGCGTCAGTATAACTCAAGTGTACGAGATTCTAAAGAACAAAACGGAAATTTTGAAGTTGTGGGAAAACTGTGCTAATGGAAAAGTAAAACTGTAAACGAAGACATTAATGAAATAGTGTGGGAGTGGTTTGTCAGTGTTAGGACAAAAAATGACCGCGTGTGGGGTCCAATGGTACAGGAATACGTTCAAAAAGTTGTTCGAAAATTGGGGGAAACTGAATTCAATGCATCTAATGGATGGTTGAAGAGTTTCCGAAAAAGATATCGGATAGTTTTTAAAGAACTTTGTGGAGAATCGAGTGATGTAAATAGTGAAACCATTGAAGAGTGGGTTGCTAAACTTCCCTCCATAATCAAAGGATATGAACCTGAAAACATAGTGAATGGTGACGAGGATTTCTGAAATTCTCTACGCGCCACCAAATAAATCACTCTGTTTGAAAGGTGAAAAATGTTCGGGAGGAAAATTGTGCAAAGAAAGATTGACTGTTTTTTTATGTGGTTTTATGTTAGGTGAAATGGAGAATCCCTTAGTTATCGGAAAGCCAGCAAAGCCATGATGCTTCAGAAACATGGACATACGGAAACTTCCTGTTGAGTGGAGAGCCAACAAAAAGGCGTGGATGACGTCACAGATCATTTAGGAATGGTTAATGGCTTTTAATGGCAGGAATGAAAAAGCAAAACCTGCATGTTTTGTTGTTTTTGGATAACGCATTATGCCACCCCCACATTAAACTTTCCACCACGCGACTTGCTTGATTCCCTCCAAATACCACAAGTCTTTCTCAACCATTGGATCAGGGCACCATTCAGAATGTTAAAGTGCACTATCGTAAATTATTAATGCAATCTTTGCTCGCCAATATGAGGTTCACACCATCAGCCTCTGAGCTTGCAAGAACCGTCTCGGTTCTAGATGCGTTTATCTGGATAAGTCAGGCTGTAAAAAGGTTGTTGCCAGAAACTGTGACATAGTGTTTTAAAAAGGCAGGATTTTCTATTAATGAATTTACTGCTAGTGTAGAAAATGAAAATGACCAACATGACTTACAAAACTATATGAATGAAGCTGCTTTCCATAACTGTAATGCTGAAGACTACATAAACATAGACAATAACGTGCAAACTAAACCAGACACAATATATATCGATGCCTTAGTTGAGAATTTTAAAGAAAGTTGGAAAGGAGAAGAGGAGGAAGAAGAAGAAGAAAGTTACATGGTTTTGGAAGAAGAAAAGTGTAGCGTGAAGACTTATCAAGATGCTGTCAAAAGTTTAAAGGAACTGCAGAAATTTGCCCTACAACGGAAGGATTCTGATTTACTTATCATGATTTGTCAGGCTAAAGTGTTTGTGGAAAGTCAGGCAGCCGAGAGAGTAAACTGTGCGTAGAAAACCCTTCTTGACTACTGGAAAAAATAAAGACAAAGTGAGTAATGTCTTTCTGTTCAGTGTAATGTTTCAAAATGTTCATTTATATTGTGAATAATGAGTACTGTATTTTATTTTATGATTTTTAGCCCAATTACGTGCATGTCCCTGGTTTAATTTTTATAGTACACCTTCATTAAACGGAAACCCAGTTTTAGCGGGAAAATGTCTTGGACCCTTGCTTTTCCATTTAAGGCAGGTTTCACTGTGTGTATATATATATATATATATATATATATATATATATATATATATATATGCTTCCCTCCTCCTTTTCCCAATCTCTGTATGAAAGTGAAAATTAGGTTTCCCAAAAAATGTATTTTCCAAACAAAAAAATAATCTTCTTTTATTTATTTTTTGTGTTCGTTCATTTCCTCTTCTTTCCCTAGTGCTGTGCGGGTGGTAAGGTTCAAGTAGGAGGGTATTTGGAAGGGAAAGGGGGCAAGTGTCGTAAATCCTCTTTAGTGGACAGAAGTTTCGTGAGCTCCGGTAACCAGAGGAGTGTTCGTCTGCCGCAGTAATCCACGACTTAAGAGGGAGAGAAGAGAAGGAAGGCCGTATATCAAATTGCTGCTGTCCTCACGGTTGGAAATTGGACCGGGGTGTATATGTACACCCCTCCCCTGCACATTTCCAACCCGCTCATCGCGACATCTGTCCAGTAGTGAAACAGAAGTTAAAGAAGGTTTTTTTTTTATTTAATATCTTTTTTTTTACGTCGGTGTAATTTGAGAAGGAAAAAGGGGAGAGGAGGTCCCGTATCATTTAGGAGATGCTAAAAAAACTCGCGTTTCTCTTGAAGGGCAGCTCTTTAGTCTAAAAGTAGCATTTTTCAATCAGCGTGCCATGAAAGTTTGAGGGAAGATAAAAAAAAAGCTGCCAGAAAAAATTTGAGGAATATAAATAAATATTTAGAAAAAAATCATTATTTTTAAAAATAACATTTGAATTAGAATTTTAGCTTTTTAAAATATTAAACATAATTATAATACTCATAATTTTAATAAAACATGATGATGTGCCTTGACAATTTTAGTGTCCTACTCAAGTGTGCCATGAGTTGAAAAAATGTTGAAAATTGCTGGTGTAAAGGATGTTGGAAGCTATCTTGGAATTATTTGTCTATTTGTATTTATTTTTTATATAGAGGATATATTGTAATCGTAAGAAAAATTTAAGTTAAAGATTATTATGAATTTTGACATTCTATGTACTCCCAAAATTAAAAAAATTGGGTATTACAAATAGGTATGTCCCTACTTCTGTCTGTCTGTTGGTCCCTAAACTAGGGCTGAAGGAGTTTGAAGGATCTCATTCAAGCTTGATATTTAAATGCCATTGAGTCACACCTTGGAGTGTCCTCAAATAAAGCGAAGTTTAAAATTCAAAACTGTTCGAATATTGTTAAAGCTATTTTGCTTGCTGAGAAGTTTTTACCATGACAAATAACACCATATCTTTTCTTGGTGGTTTGGAGGGATTTTTTTTATAGCTAACCGATAATTAGTTTTTAAAATTTCGGCATTTTTCGAAAATTGCCTTAACCTTTTTCTTGTTCAAAATGGATATATGAAGAGAGTTTTATGAGCTAGGGTTAGAAATTATCACCTCTGACTGACTTGGATGTGCTTCTTTTAACATTCTCAAAGTTCTCCCTTCCCCTCACATGTGCCCTTAGGTTAAGTCAGCGCAATTCGTGGATATTCCCGGTGGGTCACTAAAGTTTAAATTTGTATGAATACTTTTAAAGAGTAATGCTCGTAGTATTAAAAATCAAACCATATAGTGAGATACAACAAATTATGTAAATCTCAAGAATAATATGAGTGTGGAAAGACGATGGATGAATGGAAATAAGGAAGAAAAAGCGGGTTGAAGAGGGTGAAAATAAACTTTGTATCGGAAAGAGGACTAAAAGACTGAAAGTGTGAATTCAAAAACTAAGTTTGATGGTCTGGAAATAGATCCTTTTTATGTTAGGAATGGTGGTCTCAAAGGCCTTTATCCCTGCCAGAACTATATTTTATGTTAGGATTTTTGTAGGAAAAAAGACCTTCCATGGATGGGGTAAATAATAAGAACGGTTGGATGAAAGACGCCGGGAAAAGGAAAGGTAAGTATGGTGCAAGTTTGTATATGTCTTTAGGTCACGTGTGAAGGTTGATAAGAGATGTGAGAAGTCGAGGCTGTATAATAAAACAGTAGCTATAAAGATGTGGAAAGAAAGATATGAAGACGACCTACCTAAAATATGTGCTGAAGGAAAGAAAAAAAAATGCTGTTGCCAACACAAATAACAAAATTCTCACCAGAAAAGATCTAAATTATCTCGTTTCCCGCCTACGTTGCCTACTATGTGAATTTGAAGCTAATTTGTGAAACAGGTTGACACACTCTAAACAATATCACACTTAAACGCCAAAGAAAGAAATAAAAAACGAGAAAAGAAACAGAATTATACATCCTGTGATGCATCTTGTACATCTGCTGAGAGCGCTTCCCCTCTTCCGCTGATGAGAATAAACACTCTACTACCTGCGCCTGGACAGGATTGGCTTGCATTTAAAAATATACTTTCCCTTGTTTACTATTCTATATAGATATTAGCTTCCACGGATTTTTTCATCTACCTCCTGGCAGGAAGATTTCTAATGTCAATTTACGTTAATAAACCAAATAGCCTTAGTTGTAGACGTTTTTTAAGCAAATATGTTCACAGCAAAAATACTTTCAAGATCAAAAACATAATATTGTGACAATGTAAGGATATTTCTAGAATCATTTAAGAACTAATAGTTTTAGTTTTAGTGTCGTATCTTTAAAATCCGTCGAAAAAAACGTAAATACATCAACATGGGAAATCCTATCTTGCTTTGCCATGACCTCACAGGTAGGGAACGTACTCAAATATATGTATTTAGCTTAAGAGATTAATTTCTAACCTTATACAGCTTCCTATACAGGAATTTGATTAAATATAAATAATAGTTTTTCTAATAATAGGTAGTTTAAAATGTGTAAGCTAGTTCTTTTTGTTGATTTGTATTTGAAAATCAGTGTTCCTAACTCCATTTTTATGGTATTAAAATATTGGCTTATTTTAACTTTTTCCTATATTTTAGTGTATTAAGCGCTATAACTCTTGATGTTCCAGGAAATAAATTTTATTTCAATTAATTTGTTTAGCCAAATTACCCTTTAGATTAGCCACTTCAAAAAAAGTAGCTATAAATTATTAAATTAACATTTAACTAGAAAATAAAGTAAATTTGATCTACTTTAAATTGACCTGCAAACATTTCTGGCGAAAGGTAAATAGTTTTTACAAGTTTGTATCCTAAGCATTTAATTTTGAAATGAGAAAGAACATTTTGAAAGCCCACTTGTAAAGAGCAGTAGATTCACTAGTGTGAAACTAAATTACCATTTATCTGCCTCACTACCTAGCTTATTTTAAAATAAATAAATACATATTAATTCCGTTTTTTTTTCCTGTAAGAAAAAAAAAGATACATATAAATCAAGAAAGTTATCTGATATTTGGTTATTTTATCCGCCAAGCACACACACTGAAAAAAAAACTTGATTCATCAGGGGGTAAAAGGATAAGTTGGCAACAAACACTAACAGAAGAGGACTCAAGATAATGTGCTAGTTGATGAGGTGGGGAAGGAGACGAAGAAAGAGACACAGAAATAGTTTTAAAAGACGGAGATGGAGTGTGGGTATTTTCTCTTACGAGTCATCAGCAACGGAGCGAAACGTTTTGCCTACACCCACATTAAAGGGGAACAAACATTCTAGGGGACAGTGCTCTCAGTAAATAACATATTTCAGGGTTTCATATTGAGATCATCAGTCGGTGTGTGTGTGTGTGTGTGTGTGTGTGTGTGTGCGTAGCTCCAGAGAAACAGACACACATAGCTCACGCACACGTGTGTTCATAGGTTTCAGGGAAAGGGGAGAGGAGGTTCCATTTCCACTAAGTTTTCACATGGGAACGACCGTAGTCTATACGAGCTATACCGAGAATCAATGAGAATTAAAGTATTAGCTGATTCGGTGTGGCCACATGGTCTAAGGCATCACTGCCGATTGCAGGGAGATCAGGGTTCGAATCCTGGTCGGGTACACAGGTGTTATATTAATTGTTTTCCACCCCCACTCTACGCAAATGTGAATACACATCCTTTAAAGTCAACCTTCCTCATCCCTAACTCATTAGAATAATTAGTACATAGGTTTATAACCTGAACAAGTAGTAAGACGTGTGGATGAAAAAAAATTAAGGTTTTTTTATTTATAAAATAGTGATAGCATTTTACTATCCGATTAGTGTGATTTTAGTCAAAAGCAGAGAAGGAACGTGTTAATCCTCGATTACACGAATCCCTCGAATCCTATGATGTAATCGAGAGACTGAAGATTTGTAACATTCTAAAAAAAAAGTATCTCTATTAAAACTATGAATACCTTGACTTGATATAACAATTTTCAGTAATTGGTAAAAAATAAATCATACAAATATGTGTAGTTGGGAGAGTAACAAAGTCTAAAAAAGGGACAAGATTGTAGGATTATTAATAGTATATATTTAATTTACCCAAAAATAATTTATTTGTAGTTTATGACGTAATAAAGATGAACGAAATAGCATCTGCCAGCAGTAACACCAACTTAAAAAAAACAATCTTAAGCATTTTAATTTCGACTAAAGTTGTAAATATTTGAATATTCAAGGATTAAAATTTGGATTTAAGATCAGGACTTGAAAAATATATCGTTTGAACCTTCATTAGTTAAAAATTGTTTTTTTATCACCACGTATTACTACCTATTCGGGTTATACGTTTATGTACTAATTACGCTAATTGTTTTAGGGACTAGAAATATTATATTATAAGGAAGTATATCCGCATTCGCGAGAAGGGAGAGTGCAACACCATTTTAACAGAACCCACCCTTAGTAAACCCGACCGAGATTGAAACCTCGAGCTCTCCATCATCGGCAGTCTAGTCTACTGCAAGACTAGCGCGTTAGATCACGTGGCCACCGAAACGGGTATAGTTAAAAGTTGTAGCGTTACATATTTTATTAGTGCCTGACCTCTCCAAATTTTAAAGAACTCTTATTCCCATTTTGGCCTCATTTTCTACCAACAGGATAGCTTCACAGGAGGACAATGTGCTGGTTTTGTTTACCACCCTTACATAAAAAACAAACTTTGTGAAAGAACTGGGCTTCAATAAGATTCATCCAATCCACCGAGATACAATAGTTGTTTTTTTATTAAGTTAAAGCGAAGCCTAAGTCATAAGTGCTGTTTCACAATAGAGGTATTTAATCGCGTGGTGTTTTTGTCACATGAACTTTTATTCGCGCGATCAATTCTGACGTTGCTTTCAGATGAGAAGGAAAATAGAGCTTGTTTCCCATGTTCATTTGTGATTTTGGCATGGGGTAGGATACAAGCGACTGTGTTAGGCTTATTCTACGCTAGTGGTTAAAACGCTAGCAAATGCGCCTTTGAATGAAACCCTTGTTATCAAGTTAGAAAATTAGTTTTCGTCTAGACCAGAGTTTTGACCGCTACCTCTGGTGGCGTTAAAACTGCCAGTGACGTTGGGACCGCAAGTAGTTCATCAAACGAAATCACAGACATTCTATAGTACAAAAAGAACTTCTCTGGGTACATTCTGTGATTCATAAACATAATATGAAACTGTCCTGTTGAGAGATGGTTCGATAATGTGGGGTAGGTCCACCAACATTTCTTTTGACGAGTTTTGTTGTTGTTGCGAATTTCCTCCAACAAAATAAGTCCTCCAATACAGCCAGCCTGCACAATCCATTTTTAAACCCTTATGCACAAGTGGAAGCAATAACCGCTAGTGTAGAACCAGTAGCGCTATGGTAGCTGTTTAACAGTTGCGTTTTGACAGTCAAGTGTAGATTCAAGAGTTTGAGGGTGTAAGCTAGCGGCAAGACCACCGCGGTTTGACCGCTAGTGTAGAATCGCCCTTAGACCGGTGGTGCGGGAATTTTAACACGCGATTATTTATCTACCCGTGGAAACGCTCCCATTTGAACCACTGTATTTCAGCGGATAAAATTCGAGCGACAAAATACCTTTAGTGTGAAACGGTCTTTAGTACAATTCTTTTTACAAGAGAAATCATGTTCAGGCTGACGCCTGATTGGGTGGACCCTTCCTTGAGGGCCGCGAAGTTGTAAAACAACCCAAGACTCCGGGTCAGATGGGGCACTTGCTCTCACACAGTCAAACAAAGCTACTCACGTGTTGGCAGTCGAAAAATGTGAATGTAAATTCATCACTCCAACTCAGTTTTTAGCATAAAAGCAATAGTCATAAGACGTTGACAACAATTAAAACACTTCAATAAAAAAACTCCAAGGCGTTAGCCTAAAATTAAGCCATATCGACCAAGCGGCAGCCGTCTGTTGGTACAGATAATGCCAACTTGTGTGTTTAGATAGTGTCATGTGGCCAGCACAACGACCCCTCTGTCAGTTAATCTCAATTTTATAGACCAGAGCTGCTACTTTTGTATTCAAGTAGCCCCAACTTGTCCAAAAAAAGTGGTCAAACTAAATTAATGTACGGTAATATTTATTTAATACGCCATAGCAATATAACACATTGGTAGGATAAGTAACTACCTGGCCCCCGATACAAGATATAATAGTCTAGCACTGACTTTATAACTAACACGAATATCAAAAACGTTCCAGGCTTGTTTTGAACCTGTCATGATTCGAACATTGGACATCCGGAGACAGTACACCGCTTGCGGTTACAAAGTAAAAGCTACTGATAACTTCCCATATGAATACGATAGAGGAAATAAAGTGATAGTTTAATTTGTCAGATAACGAACATCATTCCTATCAACATTTAACAACAGCAAGGCCGTAACCGGGGGAGAGAGTTTGGAGGTTCAACCCCCCACCCACTCCCGAAATTTTATGGACAAAATATAGACGTGTTTTTATTTATAGTTCAAACAATATAAAATTAAGATACGAGTACAAACTAGGGAGCTGTGTTAACATAAAAAGCACTTCAGATAGCTTCTAGAGTTGTTTAATATTCAGAATTTTTACTAACCGTCTACAGTTGTGGTGTTATATTGCAAAGAAAAAACTTAAGAGAGCTTCTAGAAGTGTTTAATATCTATGAATTTCCAGAGTCTTCAGCAGTTAGGGGTTTATGTTGCCATAAAAACACTCTAGATAGCTTCTAGAGGTGTTTAGTATTCACAATTTGTCCCAGCCTTCGGCATTTGGGGGGTTATTTTACCATAAAAAAGAATTTCGAATAGCTTATATAATTGTTTATTATCAAGAATTTTTTATATCTTCTGACAATTGGGGGATGTGGACTCCTCACCCCTCCCAAAATTATTAGCTGGCTATGGCCTTGAACTAGAGACTTGGGTAACTTTCGTATCACCTACAAAAAGGTGGGAGCCTGTTCAGAAATGGTACCCGATACAGTCTTGCAGCTTCGCACACGTTTCCCGTGACTACGCCATACATATAGTCCGTGTCCCTGAGCTCTGCAAAGGTATGTCATTCCATTTGACGTGGCAGTGAATGTCGAGAGATTACGAAAGTATCACGACACCAGTCACGTATCACGTCGTGAACACAAACCCCCTAAGAGGCTTCTGCACTTACGAAATAGCATTCACAGAAAACCTTACATTATCTGCTTCGGTGGCAACATGGTTTAAGGCATCATTATTATTTGGACTAGCCTGACGATGCCAGAAAGATCGGGGTTCGAATTCCGGTTGGTTGTACTGAGGGTAGTTTTCAAAATAGTTCTCCACTATGGCTATGAACAAATCCTGGTACACTTCCTCTAAATCCACCCTTACTAATTACTAACTCATTAGCGTAACTAACACATATACGTATAATTTTAACACTTAGTAAGACGTGGTGCTAGAAATAAACTTTACATGTTTAGCTGTAGTAATCAAAACGTAAACATCACAATGTACTACTAACGTCAAATAACCACTCCATGGATGTTGTAACTTGTATCGCTGAGTTTGAGTGTTAACAATACTGTACTGCAGATAGCCATACGATTGCGACGGCTGAAAATCCTGTCGTGTTAACGTTCATCATAGCAGCTCAGCTCCCGGCTCGCGCGAGGCATGGGAGTAAAAGGGTAAAGAAAACACGATGTCAGAATGTGTGCAGTGCTATCGTATTTGAACGATTGAAAACGATCGAAATTCTCCACGGTAACGATGGGGGACAAAGCAACAAAATTTCTTGTTAATAACTACAGTATGTCCCTGTTATGACAGAATGAAGATTTGTGTACAGTACTTATCTGTGTAGACATTCTAAAATTGTCAAAAACGGCCTTTTCAATGGAGTTTTTATCCAAATATAATTTAATATTTCAGCTATGTTCAGTATTAGGAACTTCTATTAGCTCTTTATTTCCATTAATGTTTAATAGAAATGATCCATGAACAGTACAAGAGTGTTGGTGTAAATTTACTATTTCTAGCTGACTGTATCACAGAGCTGATGGCGCATGATGCACGCTCTTGACTGTATCACAGAGTTGATTGGCGTTGGATGCACGCTCTTGACTGTATCACAGAGCTGATTGGTATGTGATGCACGCTCTTGACTGTATCATAGAGTTGATTGGCGTGTGATGCACGCTCTTGACTGTATCACAGAGTTGATTGTCATGTGATAAACGCACTTGACTGTATCACAGAGTTTATTGGTATGTGATGCACGCTCTTGACTGTATCACAGAGTTGATTGGCATTGGATGCACGCTCTTGACTGTATCACAGAGTTGATTGGTATGTAATGCACGCTCTTGACTGTATCACAGAGTTGATTGTCATGTGATAAACGCACTTGACTGTATCACAGAGTTGATGTCATGTGATGCATGCTCTTAAGTTAGTTGGAGCATAGTTAAGTATGCTTGTTATTTCATCAGAATGGTATCAGATTTACCCACTTTCAATGTACTCAGCTGAATTGGGGTTACTTAAGAGGACATGAATTGCTATTCGAAGGTTGTTCTACTCGTGTCCTTTTATTGTCTATACGCTCCTTAAGCTTTGACCCAACCTTTAGAATCATCCACTATATGGGCTTACAGGATTGTCCGACATATATTTTAGAAATTTTTGAGGGGGAAGGGGTGAAACTAAGGCTGACGATGAATTTATTTCTTCACAACTTTTTAATATTTCTTCTGGATCTTTATTTGTTTCATATTTCTACGTCACTTACAACGACGGTGTTAGTTTTACAGGCTATCAATCTTCTTCCTTTTATCGAGTTTTGATAGGCTCATCATCCTTGAGCTATTCGCCGTTCTAATCTTCCCTGATACACCTCCGATTGAATATTTTGTTAAGAAGAAGAAGGATAAAAAGAAAGTTCGTGATGAGAGGATTATTTGAGGTTCGCCTGAGTTGAATAAAAGGCGGATGTTGTTGATACCTCGGCTGGATGCCGTTCCAAGTGGGCATGTTTTATAAATCTGCCAAATCATCCGATCCGGGGGTTTGTGAAGAGTAGGAGCTATGATAAGTAAAACAAAATCTCTTTTTTTCAAATCTTAAGAAAGAAAGTTTCGCCCCACTGATAACGCATACTTAGATAAAAATCTGAATAATTCCATCTATTTTGTATAATTTATTGAATAGCTAAAAAATTATTTGTATGATAATTGTTATGGTGTTTAAACTTATTTTCCTCTTAACAATCATTATTTGTTGTTGTTATTATTATTTTCTTTTAATAAATTTCAATAATAATAGCAAAATTTGAGTTATACCCTTAATTTGAGGATTATTATCAAGTTTAGCGCTACATTGAAAAATTACTTAAATATTAACTCTCAAATGTTGAAGTATTTTTATGAAAACATTTATTTAGGCTCCGCCCCCCCCCCTGCCCCCCGACCACCAACTTGATCCCAATAGGAGCACCCGCGCCACTCCCCCCTCTCCGCCCGCAACCCTCACGAAATTCCTGGATCTACCCCTGTCCTGTACAAACACCCTAAGAGGTTAAAGGAAAAACAACAAACATCTTGAGTGATTTACTTATTTGCTTACTTTATGGCATTAGATAATTATTGCGTTTAAACTTAAGTAGTATCACTTCACAACTAAAGCTCACAAAATTGTATTAATATATTTGATAATATCCCAGAAACTGTTGGTTTATAAATATATATTTCAAATAAAAGTTATTTATTTTTAATAGTACTGAAATTTTACAATGATAAGATATTTACTATCTCAAATAGTTAAGGAGATGGAAATTTTCGTTTCTGTAAAGTATCCTAAAAGTTATTTTCATGAGAAAATAAGAATAGCCATTTTGTTTATAATTTTGATCAACGCCTAGATATGAGTTTTAATCAAAATCATCATAGCCGATTTTGAGAAAATTTAATTTTTCTCTTTTCATCCTTTAGTAAACTTCCTTTCATTTTAGGGTTAAATAGATACACAGACAGACGCTGTTGCAAAAAAAAAACACTTTTTATGTGTCGGAGAGTCTTGAAACATCGACATCATCAACATATCGTGTTATATTTTTTTGATGGTCGCTATACCGTAAGTGTTCGAAAATTTAAAAAATATATATATTTACGTATAGCTTGAAAACGGTTTGTTTTGTAAAATATATTTATTATAAAGATATATACATGTATGCAGTGATACGTAATTTCATATCTTAAAGATTTACTGAGATATAATTAAAAATTAGAATTTACGCATCAGACCGGAATCCTTAAAGTCATTTTGCCGAAATATTGAGAATAGCCAGATTTTTTGGAATATTTATATTAAAAAAATGTAAAATGAAATGTAATCAAAATCATTTAAGCCGATTTTGTGAACATAATTTTTTTCTCTTTTTGCCCTTCAGTAAACTACCCTTAATTTTAGGGTTAGATATACAATTCCAAAAACCCCTTGGGGCAACTCTATGAAAACCTTAGATACCAAATTTTAGCCCGATCCATAAAATAGTTTAGTCCGAGGTACAGACAGACTGAAATTCAAAAACAATTTTTTTGGATTTGGGGGAGCGGGTGGAGGGCGGTCATGAAACGTATACATTCATCAAAATCTTGAGTCCGATAGAAATATTTTTTCTATCTGTAAGTTAGGGAGAAAATAATAAATGGTACAGTGGACCAAACAGAACTTCTCTCTCTTTAATCTTAAAATTTCATTAAAAAACTCGTGAGATTTGTGAAACGAGATAATATACATTGTTTCAAAAACACTCCACCAACGAACATAAAAATCAAATAATATACACTCTTACTGAAACATTGAGAGAATAGGAACATCTTTGTCCACCAAAGAGCATAACATTCAATTTTCGTTTTTAAAGAGCTCCATTAAAAATATATATACATATAGACCTATATATTTGCTTATAGCTCATAAAATTTTTTTTTAAATGTATTCCAACATTTTTATTCTTATTAGTAGATCTTCTATAATTTAAGCGTAATATGAGTATGAGCTGCTTCGGTGACCATGTGGTCCAACGCGCTACTCTCGTGTTGGACTAAACTGTTGAAGACGGAGAGATTAGGGTTTGACACCGGTTAGGTGCACTGAGGTTGGTTTACCCTAACCATTTTACATTCGCCTTTCACGCAAATGCGGGTGTATTTCCTCTAATTTAAGCCTTCCCAATCCCTAACCCATTAGCGCAATTATTCCATAGGCGTATAACCCGAACGGGTAGTAAGACGTGCTACTGTGATAAGTTATTTTGCATCTCAAATAGTTGCGGAGATATAATCTAAATTGTAATTTCTGCTAATGTAAGTACCCTCAAAGAGGTTTCCAAGGGAAACTAAGAGTTTCTATTTTGTTTATACTGTTAAATAATGCCTAGATACAAAATTTAATCAAAATTGTTTCAGCGAATTTTGAGAAAATTGATTTTGTCTCTTTTAGAGAGGAATCCTGGAACCCCAACGATACCAAGATTATTTATTATCCACCCCTAATCACTAACCCAAGGGGACGAGGGGGTGTCAAACATCACGCACAATCTAAGGGAGGTAGAGAGGAAGGTGGTTTTCACACGAGACATGTCGATACAATGTCAACACGTGTTGACGGCTCAGAGGGAGGGGAAAAGGGAGGGGGTCATGTGATGGATGACAGATGACGCGGAGGAGTGTGTTGGTCGAGGGTAAATATTGACCACCAGCTTTGGCAGCGCCGGAGAAATGATGATAACACGGTGGTTCCCGGCCTGCGTGCGTTCATCAAATGGGGCTCGGAAATCCGGGGCAAGAGTCGACTATCCAGTATCTGACGTGAGGAACCTTCTTTGATGATAAGTTTCATAGGCGTGGGTGGACCGGGCTCTGATATCCCCCCTTTCAAGGTGGAATGGGCACTGATATCCTCCCTTTCAAGGTGGAATGGGCACTTATATCCCCTCTTTCAAGGTGTACTGGGCATTGATATCCCCCCTTTAAAGGTGGAATGGGCACTGATATACCCCTTTCAAGGTGGAATGGGCACTTATATCCCCTCTTTCAAGGTGTACTGGGCATTGATATCCCCCTTTCAATGTGGAATGGGTATTGATATCCCCCATTTTAAGGTGGAATGGAAAATGATATCCCCCTTTCAAGGTGGACTGGGTACTGATATCCCCCTTTTCAAGGTGGACTGGACATTGATATCCCTTCTTTCAAGGTGAAATAGGCACTAATATCCTCCTTTCAAGGTTGAATAGGAAATGATATCCCCCCTTTCAAGGTGGAATGGGTATTGATATCCCCCATTTTAAGGTGGAATGGAAAATGATATCCCCCTTTCAAGGTGGACTGGGTACTGATATCCCCCTTTTCAAGGTGGACTGGACATTGATATCCCTTCTTTCAAGGTGGAATAGGCACTAATATCCCCATTTCAAGGTGGAATAGGCACTAATATCCCCATTTCAAGGTAGAATAGGCACTAATATCCCCATTTCAAGGTAGAATGGGCACTGATATCCCCCTTTCAAGGTGGAATGGGCATTGATATTCTCCCTTTCAAGGTGGACTGGGCATTGACATCCCCATTTCAAGGTAGAATGGGCATTGATATCCCCCTTTCAAGGTGGAATGGGCATTGATATCCCCCTTTCAAGGTGGAATGGGCATTAATATCCCCATTTCAAGGTAGAATGGGCATCTTTTTTTTACTCAGCGTGTATTGTGCTTAAAAACCGTGTACCATATTCTTGAATGTGATAAAGTGTAGAAGAACTTAAGTTAAAGTAAGTTTATAAGTTTTTTTTAATTTCATCAAGTTCCTGAATAAACTTTCTTTTTATACATGTTTTTATCCTTTTACACAATTTTAAAACAAAGGCTAAACATTTTCTGGAGCAGCACCCCCACTAATTCTTAGCACTGATTATTCCAACGTTCCATGCAAGCTTTTTAAGTCCAACTATTATCTAACGGATAGGAAAGTTACTAAGTCTACTTTTACGTACGCATACGTCAATTCATGTGATATACGTCTATCTCTTTTGATAGACATAAACATAATCAATACCTGTAAAACGTTATAAATGTTGATACCACAAAAAATATTTAATATTTTATAAATGTTTTTTTCTACGGAACTTGTCATGTAGAAACACCTCTTGTAGCTTGGAAAGGGGAAGTAAGGGGTGTATTTACTATCACTCAACCAGTGAGAAGGCGCTATCACAATAATGTATTCATAGAAAAGGAAAAAGTAGGTTATTTATTTCTCGTGCCTGGTGAGTGTAGTGACGTGACAAACACCGCGAGCTCAGTGTCTATCACTGGAGCCATCGCTGCTCCGATCATTGACCGGTACTTCCACAAATATTGACCCCCCCCCCCTTCCTTCCACCCTCCTGCCTACCAACCATACTCGACCTTGTGTAAATACTCCGGCTGGCTAACCGTGGGAAGATTACAAAACAATGAGCTCGGAACTCGTTGGGAAAAATAACCAAAATTTTCTTCTCAAAGAACTAGGCTGTTTTTAAATATATAATAACCCATTTCGCTGGTCAAATGTTCTAAGGCGTCACTCTTGAGATAGGCTGGATCGCTGGGGGTGAATACCAGTCGGTTGTATGGAGGGTGTTATTTCTAACTCATTTCCCAATCTCCCTCTACACATACGCCGGTACATTTTATCTAAATTTCCCTTTATTCTCTAGCTACAATATTAGTGTAATTTAATAATACATACATATTTATATGTATATGGGGATAGCCCGAATGATATTACATTCATTTTATCAGGATGAAGAAAGTATAATTTAAAGGAAATGTGCTCACGTGGAGTGAAAGTGAGAAATTATAAGTCATACAAAATATATCCTTGGGATGGGATTTGAACCAAGAACTCCCCGTCACCGGTCAAAAATTTTAACTGTTTAAATTTATTGGCAACGTAATTACGAGCTTGACACGTGACCACGTGTAGAGGTGGGGACTCTAATTATCGAGTGGTGTTGTTGGCTGATGAGGTGGAGGTTGGGGGCGGGGGGTTGAATCCCGGCCGTATGCATTGTGGGGAGGAGGGGGGGCTATTTATCAATCGTTTTCGCACTCTGCCCCCAAGCGATTATGAATTATGTTTTCTTTAAATTATACCTTCCCCATCCTAAAGCAGTCAGAAATGCAATAAGTGCTGAAGCTGTTTTGAATTAACACATTTTAATCTCAAACTTACACTTAATATTTAGAAGCGTTTGTATACATTAAAAGTGCCCCTAATATCCAAATTGGATAAAATTACAGAAATACCTAATAGTTTCACTACCGTTCAAACCACCCTCCACCCTAAAACAATTTGGTAGCACCCCTATTGCGATATCTTGCCCTGCCGTTGTCCTTAAGCCACTCTCGGCTTGACTAGTACGTATCAGCTGTGCGGCACGACCACTGGTGGAAAATAAAGACACGTGTTATATCACGTGGGGTGACCTTGGGGTACAAGACGAGAAGAGTGGGCCATTTGTCAAAGTGACTTTTTTATCTCATCTTTCTTATCTCGTGTTTTAGGACAAACTCCGAAAGTAGGAGAAGAAAAAAAAACCAAGACATTAATTTGGAGACTGGATACAAACCACCACCCGCTCCTTCATCCCCTCCGCTCACAAAGATATTTACAAGAAATTAAAAAATTTAAAACGAGGTAACATCTGGTTGTTTTATTCACAGGTCAGATCTTTAGTGCTTAAAATTAGTGTAAAAAATCACTAAAACGCGCACCACTTAAAATAGTGATGAACTTGTTAACGCTGCAGAATTTAAAAATATACTGTAATAGTAAAAAGTACTTTTTCTTAGCAACTTGTCTTACAACCCGTTCGGGTTATATGACTGTGTACTAACTACACTAATAGTTTAAGAATTAAGAAGGTTTAATTTAGATAAAATGCACCAACGTTTGTGTGGAGGGAGAATGGAAGATCATTTAGGGAAAATCACCTTCAATGCAACCGACCGGGATCAAACCCTGAGCTCCCCATCTTCAGCATTATAGTTAAACACGGAATTAGCGCGTTAGACCACGTGGCCACAGAAGTGGGCTAGAAAGTAGGGGTGTACCGACGAATAGTTATCGGGCAATTATTAGCGCATCGGCAATTAATCTTAATCGTCGATTATTATGCCGATTAATATTTTTTTTAGTTCCAACTTTCGCCAGTCATGCAAAGATTAATAAAAAATTAAAATTTCCAAAACTTTAACTGTTGAGTTTTAAATAAAATCTTTTTGTATTAGTTACATTAACTGTTATCATTCTCTTATGTATATTTCCCAATAGTTATTAATACATAATCGATAATCGGGACTAATCGGTGTGAATAAATGTAGCATGAACAATTATTATTTTAAATAATTGGTATCGGTAAACGGTTTTACTGAATCGGTACACCTCTACTAGAAAGTATTAATTTTTTTCGTTTGAGAGTAATCAAATCACAAATTTGAGTCAATAACTAAATTAATCTTTTACTCGCTCTTTATGAATGTTAATTATCAATTTAAAGAACACTGATATTAAAACACTTTTAATTTAATGAAATGTCAGCGTGCTCCTTATTTTCTCGTTTCATCATTTTTTTTCCTGACTATTTTTTTTTATTTGCGCAGGTGGTAATTGATATCAGAGGGTGCAATCAATTTGAGGCTAAGTCAAGACAGGATAGATTGTTTCGGTGGGGTAGCGAGGGTTGTAGAGAGGGGTAGCGCGGAAGTTCCCAGCGTGCGCGTGGACGCCATGTTGGAACGAGGGGTTTAGGTGGATGGTTTGGGTGGAAAATGAGGAGGAGGGGGGGGGGGGCAGCGGGACGCCGTAAATTACGGCCCGGTTTT
>CABFVX010002528.1:6990-41583 GCA_902151425.1 Timema shepardi | reverse complement strand
ATATATATATATATATAACATAACCGGGATGCTCAAATCCAATGTGATTTATAAGATTCTAAACTAATCTACAAAAAAATATATTTGTTCTAAAATATGAAGACCTCAACTTGAAATCACAATTGAAGAAGAAATTACAGTATTATCTGGCTAATGCAACCCTGATCAAATCTAGAATTTGGATAATTTGAAACCACCAAGATTCCCCGTGAAATTATTATACAAACCAATGGTAAAAAATAACATTTCATTCGAATTTTAGAAGGAATTATTTGGGTAGTTCGAAGCCTATACGTTGTTAATTTTTTCGAGTTTGTACTCATTTCAAATCTAACTTAACAATTTTTATAAAACCACCCCAATGTCGAATAAAGTTGACACTTAGTAAATGAGAATTCACTAGTGGCGAGTGGGTTGCCTGATATAGGGGATATGTTTGCTCGTCTTTCATCAATTATGATTTAAGTCTACAATTTTCGTCTGATAGTTTTTACAAGTTTTTATATTTTTTGTTTGAATTTTTCTTGTTTTTAATATATGTATTATTGTGTATGTGTGTCCTATATAGCATATATAAAATGTGTGTGTTTATATGAGACACATTTTGAGGTATTAATTTATTGTGTATTGTCACATAGATGCTTATGAAAAAGGTTAATTCATTTTTTTAGATATCTCTTGGACTTCGAATTAAAAAATATATATATAGCTATACATTACATGTATATGTATATATACTTATATGATTGGTAAAACGGGCTATTTTAGATTCATTTAACTAAAAAATAAAAATATTTTCTTAAAGACAAAATTGCAATAAATTGTAAAAACTAATCTCCCTCTAAAGTGTCCTCGTTTCTCTTTATAACATAATAGATCTAACAAATAAACCGAATAAAAATAATTTTGTCAGTGTTGCTAAAACCTTTAACCAATTTCTTTAAAAGGATTTGTGGACGAGATGTTGAAAGTCTGTTAGAATTGGGATTAAAGTAATACTCTTTAAAATATTATTCAAACAACGTTTATAATTAAATTTAACAACCTTTATAATAACGATGTGACCTCATTTAAATAACGTGTAGGTATGCATCAAATTTGATGTTTAGTTTTAAAATTATGATTCCTCCTCTTAAGTTTTTAATTTTGTATACGCTTTAACTCTAAGCTATTCAAGAAAATGTATGTGTTTGGAATATTGTTTTAATGGTTTTGATAAGAGCGACTGCTAGCTTCAGTTTAACAGGTTTTATTTGCCTTTCCTTCGCCCTCATCCCCCCTCTCCCCCTCTTCATGACATGCCAGATGTTCTTCCTTTTTCCAGAATCCCGTGTCGGGAATATTTATCACCGACACTTATACTCGGGGTTTAAACCCAGAGCTTGTTCAGCTTTGCGCCATCATTCGTCTTTGACTGGGAACGTCTGGACAAGAATGTTACAACGCATCAAATACAAACTGACACGTCATTTTTGAACTGACACGTTATTTACGAACTAACACGTTATTTATGAACATATACGTCGTCTATGATCTGACACGTTATTTTCGAACTGACACGTTAGTTATTAACAGATATGTCATCTATAATCTGGCACGTTATTTATTAACAGATATGTCATCTATGATATGGCACGTTATTTATTAACAGATATGTCATCTATGATCTGGCACGTTATTTTCGAACTAACACGTTAGTTATTAACAGATATGTCATCTATGATATGGCACGTTATTTTCGAGCTGACACGTTAGTTATTAACAGATATGTCATCTATGATCTGACACGTTATTTATTAACAGATGGGGAATGCCAGGCCTCCACCGTGGTTCGGATCCCACGTTAAACTGTAGGTCCTTCATTTCATCTCACAATCACCCTACCATTATTGCGTATAACCCGAACGGGTAGTAAGACGCGGTGCTAATAATAATAATAATAATAATAATAATAATAATAATAATAATAATAACAGATATGTCATCTATGATCTGGCTCGTTATTTTTGAACTGACACGCTATTAATGGCCTGAAACACTAGACAAACTGACACGCTATTTACAAACTGAAATGTTATTTTCGAACTGACAAGCTATTTACGAACTGACACGTTATTTTCAAAGCTACACGCTATTTATGAACTGACATATCATTTCAAAACGGACACGTTAAATCCAAACTGACACGTAATTTCCGACGGTGGTCGGAAGCTTACTATAGTAATAAAATCAAGCAAAGCTAATAAAAACAGTCATATTTTTGTTACGACTTCAATCTTCACTGGCGCCACCAGTTAGGCGCGTTAAACTTGTCTGTTTATTTATTTGATAGTATGTGTAATGTATCGCCCGTTAACTCTCAGCTATATGTCGAAGTTAAACTTTAAAACTTAATTAACTAAGCTATAAGAGTTTAAGCCAACGTTAAAAAAAAAGTTGTGATTTTTATTTCGGATCATAAACATTATGTGGGATCAATGGCCACTGTTTCTATTCTAATGCAAAACTCTGAACAAATTACAATAATATTCCTCCTTTATCTCCTTGTCTCCTCTCATTCTTCCTGCTGCTCTCTTTACATCTTTCTTTAATTCAATCTACCCCACTCTCCGTTTAGCGATGAGCATTTAAACCCAATATAATTACAACAAACCTTTGTCTGTCCCTTTATGTCTATGCCTGCTTCTCATTAAATCTCTTATTTCTCACGCTTTCTTCCTTCGCCTCTTTATTGTTTCTCCTCTCAATATCCTTAAACAGCTTTCTCTTTAGCGTAATCTATTTCCATCCCTTTCTTTACAGTTCTCTTTCTCTCCCATCTGTTTCTCTTTCACCTCCTTATCTTCACCTCCTCCTACCCCTACCCCACTCTTTTTTTTCTTTGCTACGTGTCCTACTATCCATCCGGGCTATACACATCTAATAAAACCAACTATAGTAAGTTAGAGTAAGGAATATTTGAGAGGAAATGTACCTACATTTGCGTGTAAGGAGAGTGTGGAAACAATAATTGATCATAAACGCCTCCATTACACCCGGCCAAATTAGAAGCCCGACGTGCCTACCAGTTCATCGCTCCTCCCCCATCCTCTAATAATAAAATGTTTTTGACAATCAGACTGACAGGGCTGTGAGCCGTTCTGCTATAGTTGGTTCACTCGCTAAGAAAGACAGGTTTCCACGCCATGGGGTTGAGCCAGTGGCGTGTATTGGAGGGTTGGCAGTAGCTGTGAAATTTTCTCCCCCGCTCTGTACCCCATTTTACCAATCATACATAAACTCTACTTTACACACCTCACATGGGAATATGTGTTCGTCGATACTTCTCTTTCACTTATCCATACAACGCACCTTGGTGACGTAGCTAACGCGCTTGTTTCGTGTTGAGCTATAATTCCGAGGATGGGGAGATTGAGGTTTGAATTTCGCTTGGGTGAACTGGAATGGTTTAACTTTAAGGGTTTTCCACTATCCTTCCACGCACATGAAGGCACAATTCTTATATATATTCAACCTTCCCAATTCCTAACCCATTAGTATAATTAGTACTTAATTAATCGTATGAACCGAAATATTAGTAAGACGTAGTGCTAAATTTAAAAAAGTATCCATACACGTAACACTCACTCAAACATAGTGGCATGCTGTGTAGAGTGACCGGGTTAAGCAGGGTTGTTTGGAGCTATACTATATTCCCAATCACTCTGTGCCCCATTTGACCAATCTCACATGTCAGGCTTTACATATATTAAATGGGAATCTGTGTTCTTTTATACCTGGCCAATGATTTTTGTCGACCTTGGTGGTCTTTGGGGGTAAATTTCTCGCCTCAGGACACGAGGTTCGTGGGTTCAAACCCAGCCGGGGTCATCGGATTTTTACTGAGAAATAAAAATCCACAGCACAACTTCTTTTGGAGGGGAAGTAAAGCCATCGGTCCCATATCGATTGTGGCATGTAAAAGAACCCTGGAAGATATATATTGCCTTCCCGTCAAAATTGGTAAGTTTATTCACTCTCGCTCATAGAATTTTTCGTGTGCTGATATAATCATTCTGTTTAAAAAGTGCAAATTAAATACCATAAATAATTAATTAATACTCTACCACGTAATGAAAACAATTCACAGGTCCGATTTCTCTGCTTACGCTGGAAACACTCCACGCAACGACACTGAGTTGAGTGGTTCTTCCACGATACGAAATGCACTGTAGGTATGGGTGTGAAAGAGGGGTTGGGGCCCCAAACTTGAGAGTCGTTACTGTGGATTTATTCACTTTCCCAAGTTCCAAGAAGCCTTCACTGGTTACTGCCAGGGCTTAGAGGAAACAATCCTCTCCCACTACTAATTTACTTGTAACGAACAGACGTCAGTTTTTTTATATACTCCTTTTACAAGAATTTTGAAACGCAAGTGAAAACATTTCAAGAACTCGATAACTTGACCTGTAAAATCGATAAGGATCTGATAGCCTTGAAACAGCGTTACGAGAGTCCAATCTTCAAAGGAAGGAGCACTTAGAAAATACAATAATATTTTGTGGCCAAAATTGATAACATTCTACCATATTATTAGTGTTAAAATGTGCCATCTTGTATTTAAATAAATTATTTGGGCGTATTACTACCTGTTCGGTTTAAACGCCTTTGTACTGATTACGTTAAAGAGTTATGGATGAGGAAGGTTATATAAAATAAAAAGTACCCGCATTTGCTTCAAGGGAGAGTTTAAAACCATTTTGGAAAGCCACGCTCAATAGTGGAAATGTACCCGTATTTGCGTATAGTTAGGGTGACATATAATTTATTAAGGAAAATATCTCAGTAAATCCGACCGGGAATAGAAGGCAGATCTTCCTATCATTGACAGTCAAGTCTATTGTGAGGGTGACCACCGCAGCGGGTCCAAGCTATAATAGACTATACGAGAAAGTAACTACGACTGTGTCGTAACGCTTGTTTTTTTTAAATACAGGGCGGTCGTTTCTTCTAAGGAGCCAGCTCCAGCGTTGCGTGTAATCACCAGACATGTTTAATTACGTGCGAGGGCTACGCCACGTGACGCTCGTATACGCAGGATGCCAGGATACAGGTGAGAGGAAGTCCTCTGCGTGTTATCCTCTTCCCGTGGGTGACCTTGACCCAGTCGCGCCCGATACACGCGCGGCTCGACGTCCGTGACTGTCCGCAGCTTTCGTCGCCCGCTCTTGAGAGACGTATTCACGGGATTTTGCTAGCACTTTCTAAACACTCTGTTAAATCATTTAAATATTAAACTTGAAGACACTTAAGGTGGGTGCCTACCAGAGTGCAGAGACGCGTCGTACACGTTCAAAATCACCCCGTTTTTAAGCAGTTGTTTTTAGTTTTTCTAAATATGATTCACGCCAAAACGGAAATGAAAGGTATCATCTTGTACTAAGAGGTCTTTATTATTTTTTAAAAGCTAAAATTAGTTCATTTACAAGGGCTTTTCACGTGAAATGTCTCAATTATGAGATCACAGCCTTCCTAAAAAAAAGTATCGTTTATAACATGGTCACAACAGAAAATTATGAGATAATTAGGGATTGTTTTGGGGGTTTGGAAGCTTCAGAACCGACATTTTCACCAGAAATACAGCCGTGTGAGGGTCATAACAGAACATTCTGAGATAATTAGGGATTGTTTTAGTGTTTTAAAAGCTTCAGAACTGACATTACCACAAGAAATACAGCCGTATGACGGTTATAACAGAACATTCTGAGATAATTAGGGGTTGTTTTAGTGGTTTGGAAGCTTCAGGACTGACATTACCACAAGAAATACAGCCGTATGAGGGTTATAACAGAACGTTCTGAGATAATTAGGGGTTGTTTTAGTGGTTTGGAAGCTTCAGAACCGACATTACCATAAGAAATACAGCCGTGTGATGGTCATAACAGAACATTCTGAGATAATAAGGGATTGTTTTAGTGGTTTGGAAGCTTCAGAACTGACATTAGCACAAGAAATACAGCCATGTGAGTGTCATAACAGAACATTCTGAGATAATTAGGGATTGTTTTACTGGTTTGGAAGCATCAGAACTGACATTCATACAAGAAATACAGCCTAGTGAAGGTCATAACAGAACATTCTGAGATAATTAGGGATTGTTTTACTGGTTTGGAAGCTTCAGAACTGACATTCATACAAGAAATACAGCCTAGTGAAGGTCATAACAGAACATTCTGAGATAATTTGGGATTGTTTTACTGGTTTGGAAGCTTCAGAACCGACATTACCATAAAAATACAGCCGTGTGAGGATCATAACAGAACATTCTGAGATAGTTAAGGATTGTTTTAGTGGTTTGGAAGATTCATAACTGATTTTACCATAAAAAATAAAGCAGTGTGAGTGTCATGACAGAAAATTCTAAGATAATTGAGGATTGTTTTTGTGGTTGACTTTAAATATTGACACATATTACTAAGAAACGGGTAAATTAGCTAGTTTAATATGTTTTTAAAATCAAACTAAATTAATCTCAAATGCGTTCAACCGTACAAAATAATATGCTTACCCTTCATTTGTTAAATATTGTAGGTTCATATTTTGTTAGTCTCAGGAATACAAATTGCTAATTTAAATGTATTCTATCAGCCACACCCACCCCTTACATCTTCTTCGTACACAAATTAATCTTCTCTAGCAAGTGGCGTGTCGAGATGAAAGTGGTATGAGTGAAAGGTGGGAAGAGAGTGTTAGAAGGGGAGGAACAGAAGTAAACACCGTGACTTTATGACTTGGGTGTGTTCCTGTGTGTTGTTACTGGGTACAAACTTTGCTGGAAGACCTACTTAGAGCCTTAAAGGGGAGAGGGGATTACAAACTTAAGAGGTAAGGCTTAGAGTGAAAACATATTGGGTGCTTAAATTAAGTGTGTTTTCTTATTAGACAGTGACCTGGTGGTCTAGGGGTAAGGTATTGGACTTCTGTGCTGGGGGTCAGGGGTTCAATCCTCGGTCCCGGCACAGATTTATCTGATTATTAATCACAACTTGTGAATGTGTGGAATGCCAGTGCCTCCACCGTGGTTCGGATCCCACGTTAAACTGTAGGTCCTCCATTTCATCTCACAATCACCCTACATTACACATTAGCGTAAGTTCATATAACCCGAACGGGTAGTAAGACGCGGTGCTAATAGTAACTTTTCTTAAGTTCAATTTTCGTGCAAATTACCTTTAAGATAGTAAGCACATATTTGTATTGTATTATTGTTACTATATATATAAAATATCTCTCAAAACTGACAGCTGCATATCATATTCCTGACCTTATGAATACATAAAAGTTGTACTAATAACTTATCTAGCAGTCAGATAAGTTTACTTGTATGAAAATTGCACTGTAACTTTATTTATCTTTCAGTATGAAAAAAAATTACTTGGCCTGGTAGCAGTCTTAGCTTGACTGATTACACTATTACCCTCTCTTATAAGCTCTACCATAATGGAATAATGCAAGGATAGGCTTGCCTTTTCGTGACGATATAATTATATTTCTTGCGTGATCGAATAAAAATTACTGCACGATCGACTTTTTGCCGAACACAGGTCTAAAGCTTGACTCTCGCAATAGATTGGGATTCAAGTACGATTCTGGTATACTGATATTTTTTCCTTAAACTGTTTTACATCCTCCCCCCCCCATGAAAATGAGGGTGCACTTTCTCTAAAGTCAATTTTACTCATCCCTAACACAATAGTGTGATTATTACTTAGGTGTATAACTTGAATGGGTAGTAAGACGTGGAACTAAAAAAAAATAGGGGGCTACAATAAAAATTGCACTGTGATTTTTATTTCCCTCCTCTCCTGTTTGTTCTCCTACTGACGGACAGTTTTATAAATCCACTCGATTTCTGAGCAACTGTTCTAACTCCTTCTGAGTTTTTGTATAACCTCCGCACTAGAACACTAGAACATCAGAACATCAGCTGTGATCTTCTGGTGGAGAAACAGAATATGAAGTGCACGCCTTATCTACGTACCGGTGGTAAAATGGTTTAAGGCGTCACAATACACGCAATAGACTAAATTAGTGGCGAGGGGAAGTTTGGGAGTTGATCTCAGTCGTGTGAACCTAGAGGTTTTTTTTTCCTTGAATGGTTTTCCAATAATCTCTCGTCTCAAACCTATGCGTGGATATTACGGATATGTATTTATTCGTGAGGCACGGAAAAATATCTGTTACGGCCTCCACATAGTTAATGTGTTAGGTATTAAGAAAGTAGAATTTAGAGGAAGTACACACATATTAGCGTGAGGGGAAAGGGGAAAACCACCCTTAGTACATCCGACCACGATCTTACCATCTTCGGCAGTCTAGTTTATTGGAAGAGTGATAACTTAGACCATGTGAATGGATATATGAAGTACCTTTTATAAAATACAAACAATTCTTTTTGCGGTCAACATTGATAATATGTATCTATATTATTACTATTATTTAATAGGTATTGTTAATATCCATCAAACGTGCCAATTGTATAACACGTGACTTGACGTATAAATACATGAAAGGAGACTTAGTAACTTTTTATGTCTCAGATAGTTCCATTCGTAAGAAAATAGGGTTGGTAGCTTATCTTTGATCGTCAGAGAACTAAATTGAGCTTCAAAACCTCCCCCACTCCCTCACACCTCCACTCTACCTGTTCCTCTCCTCCTCACATTTCCTCCCTACCTATCCCCACTCCTCACACTTCCTCTCTACCCGTTACTCTCCTCCTCACATCTCCTCCCTACCTATCCCCACTCCCTCACACTCTCCTCTCTACCCGTTACTCTCCTCCTCACATCTCCTCCCTACCTATCCCCACTCCTCACACCTCCTCTCTACCTGTTACTTTCCTCCTCACAACTCCTCCCTACCTATCCCCACTCCTCACACCTCCTCTCTACCGGTTACTTTCCTCCTCACATCTCCTCCCCACCTATCCCCACTCCTCACACCTCCTCTCTACCCGTTACTCTCCTCCTCACATCTCCTCCCTACCTATCCCCACTCCTCACACCTCCTCTCTACCTGTTACTTTCCTTCTCACATCTCCTCCATACCTATCCCCACTCCTCACACCTCCTCTCTACCCGTTCCTCTCCTCCTCACATCTCCTCAATACCTGTCCCCATTCCCTCACACCTCCTCTCTACCTGTTCCTCTCCTTCTTTTAAATTAAAGGAAAGCACTACTGCTATACCACATTTTGTTAAAACAGTTAAGGAAGGGGTTGTAAGAGGTGAGGTAGGGGAGGGGTAGTCTTGCGAGCGTCAAGTTAGCGTCGTAGCCCTCCCCCCCTTCTTCCATAACTTGCCAGGGACCACTCCGGACCCAGGGCGGCGGGCGTCTTGTCCAATTTTCGACTCATTAACTCATTCGAACGAGCAACTTCTGGGATGAAAGGGGAGGAAGAGGAGGAGGGTGGTTGTTAAAGTAAAGGGGGGAAAGGAAGAAGTCTTCCAGAAGTTGGCGAGACATAACTTGAGTCGCGGGGACAGACACAACCGCTCACGCACTCTCTCTCTCTCTCACTCTCTTTCTATTCCCTCCTTTATACTGTTGTAAAGTCCACGTGATAAATTTGAAGAGGTTTCTTAAGAGGAAGGAAATGTGTGTTCTCTGAAAGAGGATTTACTGAAAGTTTAAATTGAACAACGGGCTATATCTATCTATATTTTAACTAATTTTGCATCTTCATTTGCCTTTTTTTTTGAGAGATTTACTGTGGATTCATTCACAGATACGCAGGAAAATCAAGAGCAGGACTTAGATGTGGTCACGTGATGAGCTATAAGCCAATCACAAGAACTTAGCGCTAAGTGCGTTGATAGTTCTGCACCAATAGAAACAATCTACCTTTTGGCCCGCGCTTATCCATCAACTCTGCGGGACAGAGGCAATAAGATTTCAAAACCAAACTACCCAATCAGTGTGCATGAGCCTACAAAGCTAGATACAAGCAGACGGCTGTGTCTACTGTAGCGAAATGATTTGAAATAACTCGTTCAATGAAAGTTGTGTGTGTGTGTGTGTGTGTCGTTCTCGTCCTATGTTGATTTGTTTCACAACTCAACGTAATAATTAGAAAACATCAATTATGATAGTGATATTAAAGATCTGTTAATCAACTAGAAGATTAAATATATTGATTAACAGCTGTTTTAAGTTTGCGTTTCCAAGCATTGTAACAAAAAATTTACTGTATTGATTTTTAAACCGAATCGTGTGACACGAGACCCCGTGAGATGTTTGTCCCGGCAACTATTTGTACTGCTGTGTAATGCGGAGAAGTATAGTCTAGCCTTTAAAACGAAGTTCAGTTGTGAATGTAGGGAATGCCAGGCCTCCACCGTGGTTCGGATTCCACATTAAACTGTAGGTCCTCCATTTCATCTCACAATCACCCTACCGATACACATTAGTGTAAGTGCGTATAGCCCGAACGGGTAGTAAGACGTGGTGCTAATAATAATAATAATAATAATAATAATAATAATAATAATAATAATAATAATAATAATAATAATAATATAGATCAGTGTTTCCATAACTGGGGAAAGTGACCCTATTCGGGTGGGGTCGCAAGGCCTGATGACGTTAAAGCTATGTTGACTTTTTAAAGTGATTACAGGAAGGTACAAAATCCAAATAAAATTGCAAGAGGTTAAAATGATAAAAACTATTGTGTAACTGTCTACGTTTGTTTTGGTTACTAGCCTCCTCAGTCTCGTGTTCAGACGAGTAGCGCTACCAAAACACCTGCTGGTATCATCGAAACCTCTTAGTCGCATTCGTATGGACATGATATAAACAATTTATAATAATTAAATCAAGCACGTGGGCTTAATGGCACGATCGTTTAGGTTGTCGGTGATGAGGTCAAGGTTAAAATTTTGACCAGACACACTGGGGGTTAATTTTCCTAAACGGTTGCCCTTTCTCCCTCCACGCAAATAGAGGTGCATTACCTATACATTTTACCTACCCCAAAAGTGTATTTAAATGTGGATAACACAGACGGATGGTAATATCATGTGAACAATTAAATTTAAAAACTAATATATGAATAACAGTTAATAAAAAGAGCTTGGATGGTTTCAAAGACAAAAACTGGGGTAAACCCCGCAAAAGTTTCAAAAACCAACTGATTTAATCTGTACGCTATTGTTTTAAATACATTTCTCGTTATTTAAAGTTGTGTCATACTATATGCAGGCTCCTTGTAAAGTTAAAAAAAAACTACGACTATTAACTTAAAATAGTACACGTCCTAAAACAGTTTCCTATTCATTTTCCTCTTTCAATAAGTCTATAAAACTAAAATTGCATAAACTATGAAAACACATTAGGATAGAATTAACCAAGAAGGGTTTTTTCTTTGTCTATAGAATTTGTTGAAATTGTTTTATTTATATGATTTAGATTGGTCAAAGTATTATACTTTCCCATTGGTTGAAACATTATGACGTGATTAAGGGCACATAGGGAGTGTATAAAATTGTAATTGTTATGGACTTAACACGGCCGCCTCGGTCAGCGAGAAAGTATCAATCGCTCTCAAGCCACACGGGTAAAAATATCATGGTCTATGTCGTTTTCTGAAACAACTACTATTCTGTCTAAGCTTATACTACCTTTCACCTCTAAAATACAACCACCCTTTGTCATGTCCAAAAGAAAGAAGGAAAAGAAAACCACCACACTTCTTATCTCAAGGTAAAGAGGAAAGCTCGCTGCTAGTTCTCAAATATCTTAACATTGGCTGTTGTGAGCCCATCAAAACATTACTGTATTTGTTAGAGGAAGGCTAGATCTAGAGCCTTTCTTCATCAAGCCTGATCTCTCAGCTCGGAAAATATGATTAAATAGTTGTTTAAAATTACTTTTTCACACAAAAAAAATATATTAGTAAAATTCAAAATATAGGCTTGTTAAGTAAAATTTTGGTTGCAACCATATTTTGAAATAACGCATTGTGTTATTAAATATTGGCTTTGAGCTGAACGCCTGTGCGGCAATTTTTCACCTACCGAGGTGGCATTAAAGGGACATTAAAGATAAGGAAAATGTAGATTATTCTTAGATGTGTATTCATTTTCTTACGGACTAAGGACCTTACTGATATGGTGTTTTTAAATTGGGATTTTTAGACGTTGCCATGTGCTAGGTTAAATTAGTTTGTAAGTTTTTTTAGAAAGCACACTTTAAATCCCCCAGAGTTATTGTTACTATAAAACTTTTAGAAGTAGCTCATAGTGTGGGTAGAGTTGACCCATCTCTGATGCAACTACTCATTTGTTTTGGTCAAGTTTCATCACGAGTACTTATATCGTCATCCTTTAAATAAAACAAGTATGTTGACCGCCACCACTCCGCTTCGTTACTTACACCATAACTTGTCTCTTTCTCTCTCAGTGGTAATCTACTTATCCTTCTTTCATCTTCTTATCCTACACTCGTTAACCACGGAAAGGCCCCTGCCGCAGATCCACCACATTTATGGTCACAACCTCGTTGCTCTCTACAAACTTTAAGGGGCTTGCCTAGGTAGCTGATATGTTGCCAATCAGATGTTGCGTTAAGGTTAATATTGACTGTACACGAGTTTGTTGTTTACTGGAATAGACACAAAACTATTTTCTATGACCCTATATATATAAACTTGTAAACATAGTTTAAAAGTTGACATTTTACACTCTGAAAAGTACCAAAATCCACATGTTTCTGTTGATAATTAAGAGCTAAACGTTCGAGAAACGAAAGGTAACTTGAATAGATCTTTGTGGATAGAATGTCATTTAATACAACACATTGTATTGTAATTTGTATTTTCCCCTGTTCGCTCTCTTATTGCTGGAAAACTACACCCAAGAACGTTATAAACCCACTTGCCGTCTGAAACTTAGGAATTATTTCTCTTCGACTATCTTAGCGAATTAATGTTCCATTATTTCGAAGAAAAAACCAGCAATCTATTATTTTTTATTAATATAAAGGCTTTTTTCAAGTGCATTTTGTCTTGGGTACATTCTCATTTCTCATAAAGTCTTCAAGTCTACCTTTTTTTAATATTATTACCATGCAGGAGGGAACATTATTCTACTACCTTAAATATTAGCCACGGCGGGAAAGGTTACAGGACGGAGTGAGGAGGGGGTCAAAAGAAAGATCAAACGAAATATAAAATAATAATAAAAAGTTTGCAGTAAGATAAGTAGAGCGGTGAAGTTATGTTAGCAGCTATTTTAAAACTCGAGAGCTATGGCAACCGCATGCTAGAATTCGTCTGATGCATCGTTTTTATTTATTTTACTATTCCTCGGGCTTTTTCCTCCCCATATTTTTAGAAGACTTCTCTCTAATAAGTGTCTTCGTAAATTATTTTTATTTAAAAACATGGATCGATGTTTTATTGAAGTATTCTTTTTTTCACTATTTTTTTTCGTTTTTTAAACTTTTTTTATTTGTTTTTAAGTTGGTGACTAAAGAGTAGAGTGCGTTTGAGCTGGGTTGAGAGGAGACATGATTCACCTTCATACAAACATGATTCATCGGGTCATACGCCTGTTTAGCGGAGAGGGAAACAGAGAATTGCAGAGCGTTCAAGGATACTGATATAAATTGCAGGCTTACAAATGGTTTGCTTACATCCATTTTTCAACTTGACTCGTAAGCGATATATATTAACGACGTTGCCTACTTGGTGAATTCAAATATATTTTGTGACGCGGGTTCCGCCTTAATTGGCCACACCTAAGAACTCTAAACATGATCACACTTAAATGATAATGTACCATTTAGAAAGAGAGGGGAGAATGAACAGATCTCTCTGTGAGGCCTCTTGTTTATCTGCTGATAATATTTTCGCTCTTCCACTGACAAGCATAAACACTCATTCCGCTATCTACGCCCGAACAGCATTAATTTGCTTTTCAAAATCAACTTTTCTTTGTATCCTGTTCTAGATAGACATATACCTCCACAGAACTTTTTTAATCTACATCCTGGCAGGAAAATTCTTACTGGACATTTTCTTGAATAAAACAAATAAAGGAGCTACCGATGATTTAAATAAAAAATATTTACAAAATAAAAACGACCGTACTTCCAGATAAAAACAGTTTGTGACCATGTAAGACTATATTTAGAATTATCCTAGTTTTGGTTTCAAATGTAATACCTTTAAAACTCTCCGGATAAAACGTAAATACATGAAGAGGTAAACCTTAAAATGACTTGCCATGACGTCACAGCTATGAAATGTTGTTAAGTTCATATCATATTTTACGAACAACTTTTCGATGTAGGCGGTAAAAAAATATCAGCCTTGCTTAGTTCAAGTTTAGCAAATAAAATAAAGTAGGGAACAGTTTTGTAGGATAGCTTTTCATCTTTCTTTTTTTTGTATAGCTCCCAAAATGTGATTCTTAAATTACTTTCCACAGAAATCCTATGAGCTATGCCTTGGGGACTGTTTGTTTTTCATATGCTCTGGAGGTCCAAAAGAATGGCCGGTTGTTTATCTACCAACTGGAAAGGAAGAAGGAGGATACCAAGAAGGAGCCAACACTTATCTTGTGGAAACTTGGTGGGGCTTCCTTACTAATCTGTCGATGGACAGGTTGTTTTCCTACCACGGTTTTCTATAGGACTCTACTTGGAATAAACTTATAAAAAAATATAAATATATTTGTTTGCAGTCAACATTTATAATATATCACTATAAAAGTAATATTATTTTATAGGTATTGAAAATATCTATCAAAAGTGACAGCTGCGGATCACATGACTTGACGTATGAATACGTGAAAGTGGTTCAAGTGGCTGCATGGTCTATGGCGCTACTCTCGCAATAGACTAAACTGCTGAAGACGTGGAGATCGAGGTTCTATCCTGGTCGGGTGTACTGAGAATGTGTTTTACTAAATGATTTCCCACTCTCCATCTCCACGCAAATGCGAGTATACTTCATCTAAATTCAACCTTCCTCATCTTTACCACATTAATGCAATTAGTACATAGGCGCACAACCCGAAAGTGCCATAGGACTTAGTGCTAACAAATAAACTTTTCATGCTATCAGAAAAAGGTAATTCTTATGAAAATCGGACTATTCCCTTTTGGGCAGTTAACATATGTGCTAGTTTCGCTAATTGTTAGGAATTAGGAAGGGATTTAGAGGAAATGTACACGCATTTGAGTGCAGGGAGAGTGTGACATTAGTTGGTAAAAAAAACCTCTTTACACACGGCCGGGACTGACCCTGGCCTTCCTGTCACCAGCAAACCAGACTAAATGAGCTTGACATTTAGACCACGTGCCCACCGACGCGAGTCAGTATACAGTCAACGTCAAACTTATTCATTTCCTCGTAATCTCTATTACTGGAAACGGGCTTCACAAATAATGTGTATTAAGATGTATGATAAAGAGAGTGATCAAATGTAATAAATAGATCGTGAAAATGAGAGTAAATTTGTTTGGATGTGTGATTGAATAAGTGTGTGGGTGAGTGTGAGCTATGAGAGTGTGAGCTATGAGAATGTGAGCGTAAGAGAATGAGGATAGCGAATGAGAGAGCTAGAGTGAGTGTGAGTGAGTGATAATGAGCGTAAGTGTATGTGTTTGGGAGAGAATTATTGGGATGAGAGAAAAAGTGTGTGTGTGTGTGTGTGTGTGAGAGAGAGAGAGTAAGTGTGAGAGTGTGTGTGTGTGAAATAGAGAAAGAAATTATGCAAACTTTTTGGAGGGATATTGTGTGAAAGAGAGAGAAAATGTGAGGGTATGAAAGAGAGAGTTTGAGAGAGAAAGTCTGAGAGAGAGCGTTTGAGAGCGTTAAAGAGATAGAACGTTCGAGAGAGAGAGCGTTCAAGAGATAAAACGCATTTGAGAGATAAATAGCGTTTGAGAAAGAGAGAATGGTAGAGAGAGAGCGTATTTGAGAGAGTATAGTAAATATAATGTGAGAGAAATTGTGTGATAAAAGTGTATGTGATGGTAGAGAGTGTGTGAGAGAAAGGGATATTAGTATGAGAGAGAAAATGAGAAAATATTATATTAGAGAGAGTGGTTTATAGAGTGAGTGTGTGAAAGAGAGAGGGAGAGAGTACGAGAGATTGTGTGAGAGAGTCTGATAGAGAGAGAGAAAATATGAACATATAGATTTTGTACTCAAATATTACGGTGCTTTGAAATATCACTCCCTCAAAATTAAGTATTAACATGGAAACATAATTGAACTTACTGTATTTGTAAGAATGTGAAAAGATATATATAGAGTAAACCAAATATTACTTTTAAATATTATATCCTCAAAATTAAGCGGTAAAATGAAAACAAAGCTTAGCTTATGTATTTGTATTTTGTTACTATTTTCTAAAATGAAAATCAAAACCCATTATTTGAATAAACTGAACATCAATATCCATCATTTGAAAAAAAATTAACACTAAAAATCATTACTTAGATAGTTAAAATGGCTCTTTTTTTTAACATTATTTAAGATCATTTCCTTGTCTTTGAGCTTATAATACATACCAAAACATATTTGAAAATTATCTTATCATGCGCGAAACAAAACGAACTTAAACCTTTAAATTTTAGAATTATGCTCAGTATCATTTATTTAAAATAAGAATTGACGATAGAAACATTCCAATAAAAAATAAATGTTTCAACAGTTTTGGACTCTGAATTCAAAGACAAATAAAGATCAAGTTATTATTCTTTTAGTCAAATAGATATATTTTATTTAGAGATTTACAACCATGCAGCAAATAATGGTTTCCATGGTGATTAAACAAATAATGAAAAATTGAATATTCTCTGTGAAAATCGGGTTTTCATGGGAAACTACTATTTTTCCAGACATCCTGGACTCATAACAGTTAAAATGAGTGTTCTTTGTCAAAATCGGTTCAGTCATTTACTCGTAATTTCTATTGCCGGAAACGGGCTTATCAAATTATATATAAGACTAGGAATTAATATTTCTCTTGAAGTATGTTCTCTGTTGTTTCAAAGCGGAGGGTAGCACGATTCTTCCTGTCTACTAGAGCTGTCATTTACCAGCTCAAACAACATTTTTTATTAAAACTCAATACAATTATTCGTGCATAAAGCAAAAATCGGCTATAAAATAACATAAAATACGTATTTATTTTATCAGCATATATAAACTATATAGCTGTAGTTGTCATTTTTTACCTTGAAATAATTCTATATTTTTCATGAGCCAGCGGGTCACTACGGGCAGCAAATGGCCCATGGGCCATGGGTTGAAGACCCCTACCGTAGAGCCTCTATATCCGTGGATAATACGTTTCTAGATCTACCACTGTAAAACCGTGGATAGTATCGAACTATCGTGAAGTGATATTCATGTAAAATACATAAATACGGTAAATTATTTTCATTATTATTATTATTATTATTATTTAGCACCGTGTCTTACTACCCGTTTGGGTTATACGCTTTAAGTACTAATTACGCTAATGAATTAGGTATTAAGAAGGTTGAATTAGAGGAAGTGAACCCACATTTGCATGGAGGGAGAGTGGAAAACTGTTAATGAACCCCCCTCCAGTTCACCCGACTGAGATTAGAACCTCGATATCCCCGTCCTAAGCAGTATAGCTCAACATGACTAGCGCGTTAGACAACTACGCCACCGAGGCGGGTAGTACGGGAAAGTTTAACTGATAAATTATTCACAGTAAGACATTAAAAACATTAAATAAATTACACAATGACAGTGTGTACTTACTATTCTCCATTCTTGATGCAACAATCACTGATGATGATAATGATGATGAGTCAAGTTATGTACTACATAGTAGGCTTGTTTGTACCGCTGATAGTATGGCCGGTTCTCTCTTAGCGCGTGGTTTGAAACATATACACTATTTTTGTCTTTAATTAAATATAAACAAAATTGGGCAGCGGCACTGAATCAGTGAAGACTGGGGCCCTACTATATTAACATATCTTGTCTACAGCATACCTTGAAGTTGGTGACACTTTCAACCACCCAAGCGCTGTAGTCAATACGTGAGTTTGATAAGAGAACTGTGATCACTGCTATTGCCTTAATTGTAACTCATTTGTTGTTCTTGGTGCTAACGGCCTCATGGGAAATTAAACTAAAGGGCAAAATATTCTTTAAACTGAAAAATAACACCTCGACACTGGAATAGAACCCAAGAACAGCCGCCCAAGTGCCATTTTTTCAGTTTAAAGATTGTGATATTTGGATGCGGCTATAGCCGTAACTAGAAAATATACCTTCATAAAGTGTAAAACTTTAATACATCTTGAGGACGTATCGATTGCATTCGATCTATTTAAATAAGTAGTAGGAGCTTCCAAAGTAAAGTATATCACATTATTTTAATCTTGCCTCTTTAAACGCAGGTGATGGCAAGGAAAGTGGTTTTATTAATCTTTGAAAGGTGAGAAACTGACCATCGTATAGCAACGTCACTAACTTCGTACTAACCAGATCATAGCACACACCCTACACCCCCACACCCTTTCGCCCTGCTTCACAAAACACATCCAGTGACATATTTTGAGTAACAAAGGAACGGATTAGTTCCCAGCTAATGAGAACGTTTAATTTGTAGATTTATAGCTGTTATTATTAGTTTTCTTTAAGAATGTAGTAGAAAAAAAAATGTTGAAGCATGTCTATAAATCACTGATGGTGAGTTTTATGTATTGGAACAAACGAAGAAGGGGAGTTGTTAATATTTTTAATGGCCTCAGCCTCGTAATATTTATATATACTTTTAGGTTGGTGGCCCTGACTCTCCGTCCGTTCAGTCAAGTTGGCCTTACTGTGCTTGGCGGGCTTGCACTTGACCCGGATAGGTTGAGGTTAGACTCAAACTGATACTTCATTTATAAACCGACACATAACTTACAAACTGACACGTCATTTACAAGCTAAAAAACTGACAAACTATTTACAAACTGATCCGTCATTTACAAACCGGAAACTGACAAACCATTTGCAAACTGACAAATAATTTAAAAACTAACACGTCATTTACAAACCGACAAATAATTTACAAACCTACACATAATTTACAAACTGACACATCAATTACAAACCAACACATATTTACAAACTCACAAATCATTTACAAACCAACACCTATTTTACAAACTGATACATAATTTACAAGCTAACAGATAATTTACAAACTGACACATCATTTACAAACTAACTGACACATCATTTACAAACTGATAAGTCATTTACAAACTGACACATCATTTACAAATTGACATATAATGTAGAAGCCAACACATACTTTACAAACTGACACGTAATTTTCAAGCTGACACATCATTTACAAACTGACAAATAATTTACAAACCAATACATACTATACAAACTGACACATCATTTACAAACTAACTGACACGTAATTTACAATATGAAAATTGACAAACCATTTACAAACTGACACATTATTTACAAACTTATACATCATTTACAAACTGACACATCATCTACAAATTGACACGTCATTTAAAAGTTGAAATCTGACAAATCATTTACAAATTGACACATCATTTGCAAACTGACAAATAATTTACAAACTAATTGACACGTAATTTATAAGCTGAAAACTGACAAACCATTTACAAACTGACGAATCATTTGCAAACTGGTGGGAACATGAGCTAAGCCAACTGTCCTGTTTGGTCTAGTTAAACTGGTGATTGTGTAAATTCGACTGGCGAATTCCAGCCGGGTCAACCTGACCACAAGTCTCTCCTCCTTGAAACCAAGCCTAGTACACATTTATACCACTAGCCGCACCTATATCTTTAGTTAACATAAACTGACCTCACCCCAAGTCTCTACTCCTTGGAAATAAGCCTAGTATACATTTATACCGCTAGCCGCAACTATATATTTAGTTAACATGATCTGACCTCACCACAAGTCTCTACTCCTTGGAACCGAGCTTAGTACACATTTATACCGCTAGCCGTACCTATATCTTTAGTTAACATGATGACACCTCACCACAAGTCTTTACTCCTTGGAACCGAGCCTAGTACACATTTATACCGCTAGCCGCACCTATATCTTTAGTTAGCATGATCTGACCTCACCATAAGTCTCTACTCCTTGGAACCGAGTCTAGTACACATTTATACCGCTAGCAGCACCTATATCTTTAGTTAACATAAACTGACCTCACCCCAAGTCTCTACTCCTTGGAAATAAGCCTAGTATACATTTATACCGCTATCTATATATTTAGTTAACATGATCTGACCTCACCACAAGTCTCTACTCCTTGGAACCGAGCTTAGTACACATTTATACCGCTAGCCGCACCTATATCTTTAGTTAACATGATCTGAACTCACCCCAAGTCTCTACACCTTGGAAATAAGACTAGTATACATTTATACCGCTAGCCGCAACTATATATTTAGTTAACATGATCTGACCTCACCACAAGTCTCTACTCCTTGGAACCGAGTCTAGTACACATTTATACCGCTAGCCGCACCCGTATCCCAGTTTCAAATTCTCCTCACCACCACGTGGCTTGTAATTAATCAAAATATAATTACCTAGTACGTGAGTCAAAGACATTAAGTGTGGAAGGAGAGATGGAGGGAAAGAGGTAATGTACCTTAATGTGGACCGGCGTGTCCTTTTCTTCCTGACCGTTGTCTTTTAATTGTTAGTCCCGGCGCGCTAGGCCAGCCGCATAGCTCGTGTCGTGTTACAAAATGATAATATCCAGCTATTGTAATCATAGTTAACTATCAATTCAAAATGTAGGGCGAGAGTGAGGGAAGGAGCACTTTAAATTACTCTATATTCGTTTCATTTTAATTTGTTGTGTAGGGGTAAAGAGGGGGAAAGTTTGGAGGGGGAGGGGTATATTTTCGTCACCATTGAAGCTATAGGCAGTTTTAATAAATTACGCTAGTGAATATGATCATTTATTTGCGGTATGTATAGTGAACTTTCTGAATAGACTGATTATATCATCACACGGGAATTTCTATGAACGAGCGCAAAAAGGTCTTCCAATTTTGTAGGGAAAGGTATTTTCACATACCTTCCAGGGTTATCGCTCAAGAAAAAACCGTCAAATCAAGCTGGGATTGAACCCACGAGCATCGGGTTCTGAAGCTAGGACTTTACCCCAAGACCACTAAGGTCAACAATTTTGCTAATGACTTAGGGATGAAGAAGTTTGAATTTAGAGAAACCGTACCTGCATCAGCATGGAGGAAGAGTGTAAAAACTAATTTAGAAAAAAACCTCTGAACAGATGACCGGGATTTATACCCTAAATTCTCAGTCTTTGGCAGTTTAGTATATTGCGAAAATTACACCTTAGATCGTTCAACCATTAAAGAAGGTGTCATGCGTTATAAAGGTTCGACTAAATTTTGGAGAGAATTCTCTTGCTATGTTTTTATTAGCAATAGAACCTCCTGATAAAACTATACCTATATATTCTGAGCTATTTTGAGTTTCCTTGTTAAATTTCCTCTTGGAGCTCTTAAGAGCATTCATCATAGCAGGCCCAGCTCAGCTTCCGGCTCGCCTCACGTGAGGTATCGGAGTAAAAGAGAAAATAAAACTCCTACGATGTGTCAGAAATGTGTGCAGTGCATTCGTATTTGAATGATTACTCGACATTTTCCGCGTTGATGATGGGGGACAAAGTGACAAACTTTCTTGTTAATAACTACAGTATGTCCCTGTTATGACAGAATGAAGATTTGTGCAAAGTGCTTATCTGTGAAGCCATTCTAAAATGGTAAAAAACGGCCGTTTCCATGCAGTTTTAATACAAATATCATTTAATATTTCAAAATGTTTTGTATTAGGAACTTCTATTAACTCTTTATCTTCATTAATGTTTAATCAGAAATGATCCACGTGCAATAGTGTTCGTGTAAATTTACTATTTCTGGCCGACTGTATCACAGAGTTGATTGAAATGTGATGCACACTATTGACTGTATCACAGAGTTGATTGACATGTGATGCACACTCTTGACTGTATCACAGAGTTGATTGGCTTGTGATGCACACTCTTAACTGTATCACAGAGTTGATTGGCATGTGATGCACACTCTTGACTGTATCACAGAGTTGATTGGCTTGTGATGCACACTCTTAACTGTATCACAGAGTTGATTGGCTTGTGATGCACACTCTTAACTGTATCACATAGTTGATTGGCATGTGATGCACACACTTGACTGTATCACAGAGTTGATTGGCTTGTGATGCACACTCTTAACTGTATCACAGAGTTGATTGGCTTGTGATGCACACTCTTGACTGTATCACAGAGTTGATTGGCATGTGATGCACACTCTTGACTGTATCACAGAGTTGATTGGCTTGTGATGCACACTCTTGACTGTATCACAGAGTTGATTGGCTTGTGATGCACACTCTTGACTGTATCACAGAGTTGATGGACATGTGATGCACACTCTTGACTGTATCACAGAGTTGATTGGCTTGTGATGCACGCTCTTGACTGTATCACAGAGTTGATTGGCATGTGATGTACGCTCTTGACTGTATCACAGAGTTGATTGGCTTGTGATGCATGCTCTTGACTGTATCACAGAGTTGATTGGCATGTGATGCACACTCTTGGCTGTATCACAGAGTTGATGGGCATGTGATGCACACTCTTGACTATATCACAGAGTTGATGGGCATGTGATGTATGCTCTTGACTGTATCACAGAGTTGATGGGCATGTGATGTACGCTCTTGACTGTATCACAGAGTTGATTGGCATGTGATGTACGCTCTTGACTGTATCACAGAGTTGATTGGTGTGTGATGTACGCTCTTGACTGTATAACAGTTGATTGGCGTTTGATGCACACTCTTGACTGTATCACAGAGTTGATTGGTGTGCGATGCACGGTCTTAAGCAATATTTGGAAAATGAAACCTCTGGAAAACCTAAGAAACAGCCACTTCTATTTTTATTTCAAAACCCATAACTTTAGTTCAGTTGGTAGCGTATCTACTTGCAGATCTAATGATGATTTAGGGTTCAATCATCGGCATGGTCGAATTATTTATCATTAGTTCACCAGGTTTTTAAGCCATATGTTGATATAATCAGTCGGTTTAAAAAGTCCATGTTGGTGAGTAAGGTATATCAATGATGAGCTCAGGTCAGAGATTCACGCACACCAGTGATGATCTCAGGTCAGAGATTCAGGCACACCATTGATGATCTCTGGTCAGAGATTCAGACACACTATTGATGGTCTCGGGTCAGAGATTTAGACACACTATTGATGATCTCGGATCAGAGAGCTAGACACACTATTGATGAACTCGGGTCAGAGAGTTAGACACACCAGTGATGATCTCAGGTAAGAGATTCAGGCACACCATTGATGATCCCGGGTCAGAGATTCAGACACACTATTGATGATCTCGGGTCAGAGAGTTAGACACACCAGGGATGATCTCAGGTAAGAGATTCTAACACACCAGTGATTAGTTCTGCTCAGAGATTCACACACACCAGTGATGATCTCAGGTCAGAGATTCAGGCACACCATTGACCATCTCGGGTCAGAGAGTTAGACATACCAGTGATGATCTCAGGTAAGAGATTCTAACACACCAGTGACTAGTTCTGCTCAGATATTCAGACACATCCAGTGATGATCTCAGGTTAGAGATTCTGACACACCAGTAATTAGTTCAGCTCAGAGATTCAGACACACCAGTGATGAGCTCAGCTAAGAGATTCTGACACATCAGTGATTAGTTCAGCTCAGAGATTCAGACAGACCAGTGATTAGTTCAGCTCAGAGATTCAGACACGCCAGTGATGATCTATGCTCAGAGATTCTGACCCATCAGTAATTAGTTCAGCTCAGAGATTCAGACACACCAGTGATGAGCTCAGCTCAGAGATTCAGGCACACCATTAATGATCTCGGGTCAGAGAGTTAGACACACCAGTGATGATCTCAGGTAATAGATTCAGGCACACCATTGATGATCTCGGGTCAGAGATTCAGACACACTATTGATGATCTCGGGCAAAGAGTTAGACACAACAGTGATGATCTCAGGTCAGAGATTCAGGCATACCATTGATGATCCCGGGTCAGAGATTCAGGCACACCATTGATGATCCCGGGTCAGAGATTCAGACACACTATTGATGATCTCGGGTCAGAGAGTTAGACACACCAGGGATGATCTCAGGTAAGAGATTCTAACACACCAGTGATTAGTTCTGCTCAGAGATTCACACACACCAGTGATGATCTCAGGTCAGAGATTCAGGCACACCATTGACCATCTCGGGTCAGAGAGTTAGACATACCAGTGATGATCTCAGGTAAGAGATTCTAACACACCAGTGACTAGTTCTGCTCAGATATTCAGACACACCAGTGATGATCTCAGGTTAGAGATTCTGACACACCAGTAATTAGTTCAGCTCAGAGATTCAGACACACCAGTGATGAGCTCAGCTCAGAGATTCTGACACACCAGTGATTAGTTCAGCTCAGAGATTCAGACACGCCAGTGATGATCTCTGCTCAGAGATTCTGACCCATCAGTAATTAGCTCAGCTCAGAGATTCAGACACACTAGTTATTAGTTCAGTCCAGAGATTCAGACAGACCAGTGATTAGTTCAGTTCAAAGATTCAGACACGCCAGTGATGATTTCAGCTCAGAGATTCTGACACACCATTGATTAGTCCAGCTCAGAGATTCAGACAGACCAGTGATTAGTTCAGCTCAGAGATTCAGGCACACCAGGTACGAGGCGGACTTTGTGTACGAGTTCCCTCCTCCCTCCTGGCTGACCTCTCTTTCTTATCTTCTCGTGTCTGTCCACGACTTGGTCCTTCCCTCGTCCATGAAGTTAAAGAAGTAATCCACTTATTGGAACAGTGGTGGCGCTCATGCGTGACGCACGTCCGGTCAAACAGGGGCCCAATGTTGGATATAAACTCTCGGATGTGGGCAGGATCGTTGAGTAGGTGAGCTCTGTTGAGTGTCCAATCCTCTTTTAGATACTTGGCTTTAAATCCTGACTGGGTTAAAGATATAGGGCTGTATTTATAGTCTAGTATCGTGAGTCAAACAACCTCCCAGTATACAAATAACAAGCGGTTCAGGTTGATTGGAGGACGTAGGATTATAAACGAGTAGCTTTAAAACACATTTGCCAGCATTAACCAGTAGAGAGAGGAGATTAAAACGACAGTGGAAATCCCAATCAGAAGAGATAATCCCCGACGAATCGGTACTCCAACCTTCCAGATCAGACCTGAGCACTCTAATCGAGCTTGTCGACACCGACCAGCCCTGCCTGTAGGGTCTGGTCTTTGCATCATCAAAATATCAGCTTTTGCTCAACAAGCGAAATACCTATTATATAGCTCACCGATATTTGAACTAATAACCTTTTATTGATGGTTGATCAATGTATTAATAACATACCGTGGTAAGGTATATATATTATCCTTAGAATAATAATAATAATAATAAGGATAATATATACACTTTACCACGGTATCCTTGTGTGAGCTTATAGTAATAATAATAATAATAATAATAAGGATAATATATACACTTTACCACGGTATCCTTGTGTGAGCTTATAGTAATAATAATAATAATAATAAGGATAATATATACACTTTACCACGGTATCCTTGTGCGAGCTTATAGTAAGAATAATAATAATAATAATAATAATAATAATATATAATAATAATAAGGATAATATATACACTTTACCACGGTATCCTTGTGTGAGCTTATAGTAATAATAATAATAATAATAATAATAAGGATAATATATACACTTTACCACGGTATCCTTGTGTGAGCTTATAGTAATAGTAATAATAATAATAATAATTACTATAAGCTCACACAAGGATTGTTTGACAATTTAATTTACAGGTTAATGATAAGTAAGATAGCTGTGGGAAATGTATCAGCATTAGCGCTAAAAGAAACTAAGGAACATCATCCTAGTGTACTCAGCTAAGGGTTGTGGCGATATGCAAGAACTCTTCTAAGTGTAAATGAATGCTAGTGATGCGTTAGTATAGCCAAGCACACCTATGGCCCACCTTCTAGAGCAAGGGTATTCAACCCGCGACCTGCCGTAACGTTGTTTTTGCGGCCCACCGACTCTTTAAAAATATAAAATTATTTCAATTGAAAAAAATGACATGGATTTATACTTTATATAACTAGATAATTAAATAAATACTTATTTTAAGCTATTTTACAAGATATTTTTACTTTCTACGTGAAAAAATATGTTTTTATATAAATTTACCAGCAAATGACTACTCTAATAGACAAGGGAGAAAGTACTATTTCGGGTGCGTTCGGATATAGCCGGGAGTGTTAAGACATAGTCGGGAGTTTTCGGACATAATCGGGAGTGTTCGAGTTCACTTCTCACCGCTGAGACACTAGGAACGCCAAAAGAAAAATAACATTTTAAATGTTCATTCCTAATATTGTCACTACAGTATTGCGGACCAGCAAGAGACAGAAACTTTGGCCCTTGGATATAAAAAGGGTGAAGACCCCTGATCTAGGGTCAAGACTACGAAGACGCGAGCAATCCAAAGCCACTGAATGTCCACTTAGGGGCGTTTTTGGTTCATGGCCCCAGGACTTTCACTTTTCCCCTCCTCTGCAATCAAGGCTATAGCGAGCCCGACGCCTTAAGCCACATGACCACAAGTGTGGGTTTACCACCTCAACGACGATGATGACGACTCCTTAAAGATCTCAGTGTCACGGAAGTTGAAGAATACGGCCCCCGGACGAGGATGGCGATGGAGGAAAAGAAAGAGACGCATGCTGAGGGGCTATGTCTGCGTTTCAGGAACGATCGTTGAAAGTCGTGCGTAAAGGTTATTTGGACCCTCCCTTCCCCTCCCCCATCCTCCCACAGCTATTTTGTATCTCCGGTCTTATTAGAGAAGTTTCAGGTGGAGCGCTATGAGGTCTTGGGTTTATTGTCTGCGGGGTTAGGGGGTACATTGAAGAAGGGGGCAGGGGAAAATAACGTACACTCGCTGACAGGGAAACTAGGTTTGATAATAAAGGATCTGAAAGTACAATCGTTCACAGATAAACTGACATTTATAAAAAAGGGAGCTGAAAGTACAATCTTTCACAAATACTCTGACATCTATAAAAAGGAAGCTGAAAGTACAATTGTTCACAGATAAACTGACATATACAAACAGGGAGCTGAAAGTACAAGCGTTGAAAGGCAAACTGAAGTTTATAACTAAGGAGCTTAGAGCACAATGATTGACAGTAAAATTAAAATTATAAGTAAGAGGTTTATCTTAGATTAAAATATAATTTGGTTTTGAAAAGCTGGAGTACTCCAGTAGAAATACCATAGAAGCCAGAAACCAAGTTAAGTGTGTTTATAACGTACCTGGATGGAGCTTCTCAGCAGTAGGAGAACAAACGGGGTAGTAGGGAAATACAAATGACAATACAATGTGTTGTATTAAATGACATAATATTTGCAAAGATTCATTCTACGCTCCTATACCAGTTACCGTACCTTTCTTTTCCCGGACATTTAACTCTTAATAATCAACATAAATATGTGGATTTTTTTTACTTTTCCGTGAATAAAATGTCAACTTTTAAACTATGTTTTCATATAGTTTTTTGTTCATTCCAGTAAGCAACAAACTCGTGTACTATTAAATTATTATTATTAACACCACGTTTTACTATTCGTTCGGGTTATATGCACTTACACCAATGTATAATAGTAGGGTGATTGTGAGATGAAATGGAGGACCTACAGTTTAACGTGGAATCCAAACCACGGTCGAGGCCTGGTATTCCACACATTCACAAGTTGTGATTAATACACGTCTTGTCAGAGGTGAAGGAAGGGTTTGGCAATCAGATAAATCTGTGCCGGGACCAAGGATTGAACCCCGGACCCCCAGCACAGAAGTCTGACACCTTACCCTTAGACCACCAGGTCACCTGTGTATTTTTATAGTTTTTTATCAATATTTAACCTAAGCACAACATCTGATTGGTCATATCTCAGCAATCTAGGCAATCACGCTGCTTGATGTTCTGGCATCTTGGCAGATACGTTTTCCTAGTTGTTTTTTTGGTCGTTGTGATGAGATCACAATGATGACCGCTAGCCTTAACAATTAGTCACCCAACGAATTAGATAACAAAAAAAGAGAGAGGGATCAACTTATCCCCCTTTTTTCGTAAACTAAATAAAATTGGAAGGAACGTAGAGTAGATGGACGGGTGTGAAAACGATTATATTCTTTAGAAAAAAAAAGTTTCTACGCCTTTTGCGTACGCAAGAGAGCGCGACGCCAAGAGAGAGAAAGAAAGAGAGTGAATGTCAGAGTAGAGGTGAGCGCAGGTCATCGTGCGTGACCTCTGCATCACGATTCACTCAACCGTGACTAGGATCTCCTCTCCCCTGTGTCGGAGGTCTGTGGCCGCCACTGAGAGGGATACACGCTCGCTCTATACTGCATCCTTCGCTTTGCTGGATAGTTTGTTTCTTTATTTCAGATGTCCTTACACGCTCTAGTTCTTCTGTCGCTAGTGGAAAACCAATATTAAATTGTTTTCCCGTGCTACACATCTTAATACAGTCTATTTTTCAAAGGAAAAACCTTTTTATAAAATTCAAACATATTGTTGTTGCAGTCAATACTAATAACATTTCACAATATTATTAATGTTATTTTATAGGTATTGATAATATTTATCAGCAGGGACAGCTACATATCACGTGAATTGACGTATGAACACTTAAAAATTGATCTAGTACTTTTTTATAGCTATCGGATGAAGTCCTTCCTATTATAATTAGACTGTAGGCCTACTCGGTGGGTCTATCAACATGCTTACACTAATATGGTAGGAATGAGGAAACTGATTTTTCTATTTAAAGAAATAAAAATCCGCAGTACACTTGGCCAGAATTTAGACCATGAAAGTTCGCTTTAAGAACTTACCTGGAATGACGTTGCCTACCTATGACGTCACGGTGAGTCAAGATAGGATTTTACGTGTTTATGTATTTAGCTTTTATTAGGCGAATTTTAAGGAAATTAAAAAACCGACATTCTTAAATAATTCTAAAAATAGTCTCACACATTGTCACTAAATTTTATTTTTGATCTGGAAATAATTTATTATTTTTCTAAATATATATTTTAAATCTTCTATAACTCTGACTATTTTATTTATTCACAGAAATGTCCTGTAGAAATATTTCTGCCAGGATGTAGATTAAAAAAATCCATGGAAGCAAATGTCTATCTAGAATAGGAAACAAGAAAAAGGTAATTTTGAAATGAGAGTCAATGCTGTCCAGGAAAAAATTAGCATAGAGAGTGTGTATATTCGTCAGTGGAAGATGGAAAGCGATAACAGCAGATAGTCAAGACACCTTCCAAAGTGAACTGATAGTTTTCTTAGTTCTTTTTCTCCTTCGTGTGTTCGCATCGGAGTGTAATAGTACTTCATAATTAAAAGTGTTTAAGGTAGGGATGAAAGGAACGCGAGAAAAGAAAATGTTTTTGCAGTTTTTATAACAAAACCTTTTTTGGTAAAAATGAATAAGATAATTCTCCAATAGAAACATAGTTTAATTTTCTTCACGTGAGGATATCAACAGTTGTTGAATATATCTGTCAAGAGTGTCCTGGAATTTGAGGAAAACTTTTCCTCTTCATTTAAAAAGTGTATTATCTAATGTCACTATGCTCATGACTGGTATTCAACTACTCTTGATATCACCACGCTAAGAAAATAAAACTCTCTGTTTCTGCTGAAGCAATCTTCCATAATTTTAATTTGATACAGATTTTGGCATGATTCTGCCCGTTTGTTTTGTTTCATTGGTTTTGATGGGCGTTGCTTTTTAGCATTTAAACTAACCATGTTCAATAAACACGCAAAATTAATATAATCTTCAGAAACGTTTTATGTTGGAAAAACTGCAGTTCTCATCAAGGCCGTAGCTAGCCAATAATTTCAAGAAGAAGGGTGAGGGGGGCACAACCCCCAATTTCCGGAAGCTAGATAATATTATAAATGATAAAAAGTTCTATAAACTATCAAAAGGTTTTTTTATAACAACATTTGAATGATTACTCGAAATTTTCCGCGGTGTCGATGGGGGACAAAGTGACAAAGTTTCTTGTTAATAACTACAGTATGTCCCTGTTATTACAGAATTAAGATTTGTGTACAGGGATTGTCTATGAAGCCATTCTAAAATGATCAACAATTGTCTTTAAATGCTGTTTTTTTTAATCTAAATATAATTAAATATTTCAACAATGTTCAGTGTTATGAACTTCTATTAACTCTTTATCTCCATTAATGTTTAATCAGAAATGATCAACGTGCAACGATATTGGTGTAAATTTACCATTTCTAGCTGACTGTGTCACAGAGTTGATTGGCATTTGATGTACACTCCTAAGCGCAAAGTTGAGATACAGTTCACTCCGCAAAATCACTTTATTTTTACCAAGTAGGGAACTTTGTTAAGGTTGCTTCTTTTAAATAGTTCAGAAAAGAAAGAGACTTGTGAACTAGAAACGATGGAATGACCTCCATCCAGCCTTCGCCAGTGAAACTGAAGAAAAAAAAGAACGAATGGTTTGACCTGTAGCCTACAACGTTCGGGCGTGTGACGTAACTCCCTCTCTCTATTATCCGACCAAGCAACGGGAGGACAACGTTGATGCTTGATGATGTAACAGGTAGAGGTGAGAATTGTAATCTCTGTCGAGGAGAGAAAGGTGCGCGACCACCTTCTTCTCCCAACCCCCTCCCTTACGATCACATCACGTCTCCAAAATCTGGAGCATCTTCGTGAGGGCTATGCCCCTAGATCTTCCCTTCTCCACCCACCCTCTTGTTAGGTAAACTCTATCATTATAATAGCTAAGACTCTTTTAATGAATAGTAGCTATCAGCTTGAATTTATATTTTGGTATAAATTTGGGGCTAGAGTTTATTTAATTATTAGCTGGGACTTAAGAGTTTATTTGGCTACTAGCTAGGGACTAAGAGTTTATTTGGATATTAGCTGGGGCCTAAGAGTTTATTTGGTTATTATCTGGGGCCTAAGAGTTTATTTGGATATTAGCTGGGGCCTAGGAGTTAATTTCGTTATTAGCTAGGGCCTAAGAGTTTATTTGGTTATTTATTAAGGCCTAAGAGTTTATTTGGTTATTAGCTGGGGCCTAAGAGTTTATTTGGTCCTAACTGGTGCCTAAGAGTTTATTTGGTTATTAGCTGGGGCCTAAGAATTGATTTGGTCCTATCTGGGGGCTTAAGAGAGAATTTTTCTATTTTCTAGGGGCTTGAGTGAATCTTTAGTTATTAGCTGGGGACTTAAGTGACCCTTTAGTTATTAGCTGGGGACTTAAGTGAACCCTTAGTTACTAGCTAAGGGCTTGAGAGTGTATTTGTTCTATTAGTTGGGGCCTTGGGTGACTCTTTAGTTATTAGCTGGGGTCTTAAGCGACCCTTTAGTTATTAGCTGGGGACTTAAGTGACTCTTTAGTTATTAGCTGGGGACTTAAGTGAACCCTTAGTTATTAGCTAAGGGCTTAAGAGTGTATTTGTATATTAGTTGGGGCCTTGGGTGACTCTTTAGTTATTAGCTGGGGTCTTAAGTGACCCTTTAGTTATTAGCTGGGGACTTAAGTGAACCCTTAGTTATTATCTAAGGGCTTAAGAGTGTATTTGTCTATTAGTTGGGGCCTTGGGTGACTCTTTAGTTATTAGCTGGGGTCTTAAGCGACCCTTTAGTTATTAGCTGGGGACTTAAGTGACCCTTTAGTTATTAGCTGGGGACTTAAGTGAACCCTTAATTATTAGCTGGGGACTTAAGTGAACCCTTAGTTATTAGCTGGGGGCTTGAGAGACCCTTTGGTTATTTGCTGGGGTCTTGATTACCAAAGTAACGGCCATAGACCACGTGGTATGCGTGAAAGTAGATCCAGTAACTTTTCTAGCTGTCAAAGAAGGTTGTTCACGTATTTGAGATTGGACTGCATCTACGATCTTTATTCAAGGATGTCCCATTAACTCAACTAACTGGGTTTTATTTACTCTCCTCGAACAATAATACCGGCTCGCTTGTGTGGGAGGTATTTCGTTGCTTGGAGGACCACTGGCGCGGAATGGATTGTCTTGGTATTGGACCCAGTTCAATAGAGCTGTATAACCTTGCGTCAAACTGATATAATATATTGTGGAGTGTTTTTATTGGCACCTTTAAATAAGCCACCTTGAGACGTCAGATACGTTCTGTGAGCATATTGAGGGAGTGGGCACATAAAGAAACAATTCTCTTTAAATTAGAAAAGAAAACCAATCTTGTGCCAACCGGATGACAAGAAAGGAACACATTTGGCTGAGTCATATCAATAAGTTACCCGAAAGGACGTTGCCTGCCCATGACGTAGCGGTCAGTCAAGGAATAATTTCCCATGTTAAGGTGGCTGCATCAGTCAGCGAGAAAGTATCATTTACTGTCAGGCTTAAAATACTATAGTCTGTGTCGTTTTATGGAACCACTTCTTTATTCTATCCAAGCTTATATTCCCTTTCGCAGTTCACCTACAACAGCCTTTAGTCATGTCAATAAGAAAAAGACCCACATAGGTGGCTGCGTGATCTAATGCGATATTCTCGTGTTGGACTAGACTGAATAAGACGGGGAGACCGGGGTTCGATTCCAGTTGGGTGCACTGAGGGTGGTTTTCCTAAATAGTTTTCCACTCCACCTTCACGCAAATGTGGGTTCATTTAATCTAAGTTAAGTATTCCTAATCCCTAGCCCATTAGTGTGATTAGTGCATAAGCGTATAACCCGAACGGGTGGTATGACACGGTACTGAAAAAATAATAAGAAAGGGGGAAAAAAACTACTTAACTTCTTATCTCGAGGTAAAGAGGAAATATCGATGCTAGTTCTCGATTATAATAAAAATTACTATATTTGTTAGAGGAAGGTTAAATCTAGAACTCTTTTTCACCAAAACTAGTCTCATAGCTCCAAAAATATGATTAAAATGTCCTTGAAAATTAGATGATGTCACATTATCACATATTTCTATTAATAACATTCAAAATATAGGTTTATTGAGGAAAAAGAGCCCTGTTGGAATCTTTCGACTTTATTTTGGCGTGAACCAAATTTTGAAATAACCCATCGTAGAGATAAATATTGCGTTAGAGCTGAACTTTTGAGCAGCAATTTCTCGCTTACCGAGTTGGGCCCCCCTTTAATGTATTTGGCGAGTTTTATAAATATAACATTTAAATGAAAAAAACATAAATTACAAAATAATTCTAAACATCGCCTTAAATTTTCACAAAATTATTTTTTGCTCTTTACTAATTTTTTTTTTCCTTTTTTCCCTTTAGATGTCACTGCCTTCCTCCTCCTAAACGTTTCTTGTCAGGATAGTCACAGAGTAAGAGTAAGGATAAATGAAGAAAAGTGAATATAAACGGTTTTTTAAGAGTTTTGTGATGCTAGTCATGTCTAAATAAGAGCCGAGTTGGAAGTTAGATCGTACTAGAGTAAGTAGGACCTGGGTCAATACTCGGAAGGTCTGTTTCCTTGCATGGTGCCTTTAGTACACGGCTCCTACATACTACTGGTAATGAACTACTCTCCAAGTGAGTAACACGATATCTGGACAGTTCTCGGCGTAACGACCTACGAGCTTCCTAGCCTCAGACTTATTAGCGTCTTACTAGACAAGACTCGTATTTACCCACCAGGAGGGAGTCTATTACCCCTAAATGGTCTAATCCCAGACCAATTTTACTCGGCACTAAACTAATTAAACTCATTGAGAGTATTTTTTAGAATTGCTGTTATTGTTTGGAAGTAAATGTTGTTGTTGCTGACAACAGACGGTCTACCTATCTACATTATAGAATAAGCAAGAAAAACAAGTTATCAGTAAATATCTTTGAGACGGTTACACAAACTTTTTTTAAAATCGTCTACAACTCAGGCTATATGATTTATTCACGGAAATGTCCAGTTGAAATCTTCTTGCCAGTATGTAGCTTATAAACGTCATGGTAACAAATATCAATCTAGAATAAGAAACAAGAGAAAAGTCACTTTGAAATGTAACTAAATGTTGTCCAGCCTCAAAATTAAAGTGAATACTTTGACTCGTCAGTGGAAGAGGGGAAGTGTTATCAGTAGGTAAGCTAGAAGCCTCGAAGGCTGGACTACTCATTTTCTTCCCGCCTTTCGTACATTGGTGTCTTAGTGGGCTATTGCTTAAAGTGATGAGGTGCTCCAAGCTAATACGCAACCCTCTTCGCAGAATAACTTCATATCCACCAGGTAGGCAGTGATCAAAACGTGGCCTTTCATTTTTCTAAATAAACTACCATACTTCACTGATTCTTTTACGGTTATTATAATATTCCGTTTCAAGTAGATTATTG
>CABFVX010002527.1:68005-111598 GCA_902151425.1 Timema shepardi | reverse complement strand
GGGACTGAGACGGACGCAGGTGAGGTCTCAGCGTGGGAATATAGGGAAAGGTGAAGATTGTTTTGGGGATCTACTGGTATACAACCTTCCATGAGGAACAAGGAGAGATGCCGGGAATTGGCACACACGAAGCCTTGTGGGACTGGCATACCAGTTCGGCTGATGGATCCGGAGGTATACTGGGGTAGCCCTGGTAATTTCGAGGGATCATCATTCCAGCGGAACAATGGGGAAGATGAGGGGAAAGAAACTGGACGCATAGGGGGACCCTGTGACTGCAAATCTCTCTTCTTGGAAACAAGAAGAGTAAGATTAGGTCCTGTAAGGGCCCTATGCGTCAAGATGGAGATAGGTGGCTGCTCTGCAGCCCCCTTTTACTATCGAGACAATGGATATCCCCGGAGGATTAGAAGATATTTAGGTTAGCTAGTTGTAAGATTATGATAAGATTAGAATAGGATGGGATAGGGACGGGAGGGTAATAAGAAGGGGTAGGTGCTATAGGAGCCAAAACCTGTTTAGAAATAAAATAAATGGGATAATGTGTATAGCGGGAAATATTTGTTTTGATACTGTGTAAAATTAAATTAATTAGGGAAGTATCACCCTAGTCACATGCCGATTCTGAAATTAGAGCAATAACTCTAAAAATACTCGGTTCAATTCCCAATGTCTAGTTTAAACACATCAAATTGAAACATTGCATCGAGTTAAATTTAATTAAACTATATAAGATATAATTATTTTGAATACCAATTTGTGAAATAAACTATGTGTTAATTGTTATTTGTGAAAATCATATTTATTTTAACTACCTAACAAAACCTTCATGTTATTAAACAAGCCTAGTCAAACCTGTAGTACTTTAATTTTATATATTTAATAATATCTGTGAAGTGAGCTCAAGACGTGAATAGTAGCTATCAACCACATAATAAAGTAATAAAGTTAGTGGCTCGGACCAATTATTTACCAAGCTAATTGCAAAGCTACTCAAGCAATACACAATACATATATAATATTAACTGACCCAAACAGTAATCCCAGATTAAAGGGTATCCAAATTTCCAAATTGAATTATGAAATAATAATAAATTATATTGTTGATGACAATGTGAGCTTTCAGGATTAACTACCTTCTTCTATATATGACCAAACGAAACTAAAAAAATGAATATAAGTTTTTTTTAAAGAGATTGATGTATTATACAGAGTGGGCCAAATAAAACCAGCCCCAAGAAATAAAACGGTATTAAATAGTATCAATATACATTTTAAACTTTTTAAAATAAATAGATGATGATATTAAAAGTACACTTACATTTATTGCAAGAATTAAAAAAAAAATATAGGGGCAAACCTGTAAATTACTGCCAGTAGCTCTTCGAGATCATTAGCGAAGAATTCATAGAAACATTTCTCTTCATTTCAACATATGAAGCATCGTTCCATTTATCAGGATACGTAAATTCTCAGAATAAGTATCACTGAGATGCACAAAACCACACTCTCACAGCCAGAAACCGCTCTATAATTTAAAAATTAGCGTTTGGTGTGCAGTTTCTGGTAACCGGATCATTGGACCCGTATTATTTGAGGGGAGTGTTATTACAGACGTCTACTTACAGCTGTACTAAGAATTTGAAGCCCAGTTGACTCCGGAAGAATTTTCTTATGCCTACTTCCAGCAATATGGAACTTGCCATACTTCTTCTGATCGGTCCCTCACTTAAATCTACAAAGATTTTACGGAGGAAAGAACAATCAGTGAGGACGTGTGGCCTTCCGCTTTCCAGATACAACTCCATGCGACTTTTACCTCTGGGGCTCCCTAAATGCGAAAGTCTACCAGAAAAACCCATGGTCTTTGGAAGACTTGAAGAATAACATAGGACAAGAGATTGCAAGCATTCCAATTGCATAATTGAATAATTTTTTTCTTAACATGATTCACCACTTGCAACTATGCATAACGGCTAGTGGTGAGCAACAGAGATTTTGAAATCACAGTGAAACACTGAAAATTTCAAAATCTAAATGTTATTATTAATTGTGAACAAGGAAACAATAAATGTAAGTGTACTTTAAATATTACCATTTATTTAGTTATTAAAAAATGTTAAAATGTGTATTGATGTTAATCACAGTTTCATTTATTGGGGCCGGTTTTATTTGGCCCACACTGTATATGTGATTTATTTAAATACAATATAATATTTGTTTAGTATTTTTACTATCTAATATTAAGAGAAATTATTCTAATAGAGGACATTTTTGACCTTTAGATTACGATGAATATTTACGATTTATGTGTGTCCGAACACAAAAAAAAAGTGTATTTTACAATATTATGTCTGTCTGTCACTGGGCACAGGTCTGAAACGGTTTCATGGATTTTTGTTAAAACTTGATACTTAGATGTTATAAGGCAATACGTCAGGATTTATTACTTTTATTTTGACCCAGGTCAACCAATAGATGGTAGTTTACTGATGAATATTTTAGTGAATTCCAAAATTTAAAAAGGTCTCCAATGATTTTGTTTAAAGTGTATACCTGGAAATTATTTGACATTATTAATAAAAATGAAAATTATTTTTTTTTGAGGGGAAGGGGCGCAGGGAAATTAAATTTTTTAAATTTTGTTATTTTGAAAAATGGCTATAGCAATTTTGTTGTTGTCATGGGTATATGTTAAGACTTTACATTATAAATTTGAATTAATTAAAAAATGGCTTTATCGATTTTGTACAAAATTTGTATCGTAGAAATATTTTAGAATACAAGTAATAAAATATCCTTATTTATCTAAAATAAATTAATTTAAGGGTAATTTACTTAGGAAAAATTATAACAAATTTCATTTATTTATTTACCGAGTGGTATTTTTTATTTAACATTTATTAATTAACTGAAAGTTTCAATTATTTATCACGCTATAACTAGCTGATAATGAGTTTATAACTTAATTTAAAACTAATAATGACATTTGTATATAGCTAGTGGATTAATTTAAATTCATTTCTAAGAATACTACTTAAACATATATTGTAGCTAGGTCTAAATTAAGTACCAAATTTGTTGTGAATTTTGGGCATGGGTTTGAATGTGCTATGTTTTTCAAGTTCATCTCATATAACAAATTTTTATAGATCTAAAGATCAAATATAGCACATGTTGGACTTGTTTAATAGCTCTCAGTGTTTATAAACCGTTTCAGGTTCTGTTTATCTTTAGTAGATTTTAAGATGTATTCATCATTTATAAGGTGGTTAGTAAATTACAAGTTTAAAGTAAATTTATTTTTCAATACGTTCATTAGGCCTATGTCCTAAAGAAAAATCCATGACGGAAAAGTTATTACGTCTATTGTAAATTATATCTAAGTTAATTCCTTCAACTAAATCTAAGTGCATTAATTTTAAGTTTAATCCTTCTTCAGACGTTTGGTCCATTACATTCAAATCAAATCAATATTTGGCAAGATTTATTTGTGCTTCGTTCATAAAGTATATCATTAAAAAATAAACTTAGGACACCAGACATAAGAAGCTAAAGAATATCCTAAATAATTAGTTTGAGATATAAAGCTGACTTAAGTTAATTTGAAATTTTCAGTCATCTTAAAATATATCCTATGGTTTTTATAATTCAAGCCTTTTAGTATTACACTCATTTGAATAGCCTCAAATTCTAATCAATGATTCTAAACGCTCCATATCCGATTCAATTAATAGATTATACATTTTGAAATGGGTTTTATGACGTATGAGTCAAGTCTTCCAACATTTTGGTTTTCGTGATGATAAGTATTTTACTAATATTATAAGTTACATTCTTGGCACTATCATTTGTACTAGTTTGTAGAGAACTCATTTTTGATCCTTACTACTTTACATAAAAGATCAAAATACAATTGAAAGGCTATATTAGTTAAATATAATTATACTAGCAGTAGCCTAAGGAAGGAATTAATTAAGAAATATGACTTTCCAATAATATTGGAACCACTTATTTAACGTAGAAATTGTTTTGATTTTGATTGAAATGTAAATTCCAAAATTTAAGGATGAACGAATAAAACTTTCAAAATAATAATTTTAGGCAAAAATTATTGAATTCTGGTTTAAATCCAGGAATGAAAATGAGTAGCTACAGACATAAACGTATTTAGACCATACATTGCCATAAAATCATTGTTTTTATAAAATTGTGAACAAGTAATTTTTGTTAAAAGTAATATTTAAGTATAGAGTTTGTTGTTAAGAAGAAGGTGGTATTTGTTTTGAAACCCTAACCCTGGCTAATGTTAATAAAGATAACGATAAATATAAATAAATTAAGCAAGGGTAGGATATCATACATAGTAAACAAAGAGAGAAATACAAATTAGCAAATAAGTTTATCGAAATCAAAACAAAAAAAGAATAGTAAACGTATTCACAGACATGAGGGAACTCTACACTTTCCATATTAATTGTGTGGCGTACACAATGTAACTAGAAACATTGTTACCAAATTGCCGTGTTTGGTGGGAGGCACCTTAAATTGACACTCAACCAGGACAGCAATGCTTGGGTTGAAGATTGAATAACGTGTGATTCCTGAAAGAAGGACATGCGCACTTTCTAAATGAAAGTGTACAAAACAGATAATTACTGCAATATGAATCAGAAGGATTAAATTAAGTTCTGGCTAAGCCATAATACAAAACATTACTATGGCCATACGGCTGTTAGCCTTAAGTAAGATAAGCATGGTCAAATAATGACGCTGAACAACTTTTAAAACTAGGGAGTCCGTAATTAAGGAGTTACAGCTATAGCTGCTAACTGAACTAGCTAGCGTTGGCTAACTCCGAAAAAGAGTAAAATGATACAAAAGAAATGTTCCAAAATCTGGAACTATTAGTCAATTAATAGTAAAAAGAGTGACATCTGGAAGCTAGGCCTACAGGAAACTATGGCAGGCCTATTCCTAATTAATACTGCCTGACGATCCAATAATATAGTTAACACCAAAAAATAGTCTGGAGACAGACTATAACAACAGAAAGCTTCTAAATATTAAAGAGCCAAGTGGCGTATGAAGGGAGCAGAACAAATATAAACAAAACAACACGTGGGCCACCTCTCTAGGATAGAAACATGCCCACGAGTTGAATACCGCACAAAGGTACAACAATAATGCCCAACTAAAGATTGATAACAGCTAAAGACTCAATTAGGTCATACAGTAACGCCATGGATTAACCCAATCTCCTCTTTTTACCGATCTATAGTTAAACCAAAAGAGGCATGGTCACATGGAACAGGGCATCAGACTGTCACCCAAACATTTAAGACTAGTCATATGGACATAGCTAAACAATGAACGAGTGTGGTTATAAGGATTACACTCTATTTAAGACTAGTCATATGGACATAGCTAAACAATAAGCCAGTATAGTCATAAGGACTACACTCTGTTTAAAATAAACATACACTGGCAAAGAGTATACTACTACACTTAACAAACATCGAAGCTTCTCATATGAAGCAAATCAAAAACTACAGTTTCGTAACAGACTAAAAATATTATTCAAACAGATATTACAAATGTATCTGCGGCCAGGCGGTGAGACTGACGGAACAACCACCTTGACCACTGTTGTAGGTTACGTTGAGCTGGAAGCCTCCTAGATGCTTGGGTGACGAGTTGTTGAAATGCGATACCGTCATAGTATGAGATGCGCGGCATTATATACGAAACTAAGCTGACGTTTAAAAAGTGGAGGGGAAGGTGGGGTTTGCTTACAGGCGCTAGATTTTTCCAGAACAACAATCAACAGTTGGCCGGAGTCCAAGACAGCGCACAGGTCTCTCGGGCTTATGTTGCTGTGCCAGTTGCCTAGACGCAGCTGCCTTGTCCACTTATTCTTTTTTGGTCGTCCAGCCAGGTAGGATTCAAATGATCCATTATGAAACAATTACACTGTGATTTAATACACTACAATTCATTATAGTTTAGTTTTCTTTTATATGTACTGCAATTTATTTTAGTTTCGTTTTCTTTGTATGTACGGGCTTACAAAGAGCTTAGTCCTTTACAGTTTGTTTGTTGAGAAGTGATATTTATTGCTAGTTTTTGTTTCAAATCGGTAAGTGCTCTTGTTTATATGTTGAAAAGTGGTATTTGAGAGTGCCGGATACTTAAAATGACATATCCTTACATATTGGTATTTCTAATGGGAAGGTAAGCTCAAAATCTTCAAAAACTCTATACCAATAATCAATTATCTTAAAAGTTGATGTTGGGATAGAATTAAAAGATAATTCTACATATTAAAAGAAGGTTAGTTCTGTGTTTCTAACCAAGTCGATTTGATTTCAGAATTGCAGCATTTTGTGTGACACATTACTGAAAATAAGCTGGTTTCAAATTTTTGTGATTTTCTATAATAAAATAAACTTAAAATGTATGTTTTTAATCCTTAAGCTTAGTACACATTGGACGATTATCGGCTGATGCAAGTTGCTGGACGATGCTGCTCAACGATATTTATCGTCGAATGGGCGGAGCCAGAATCGGCCGACTGCCAAGCGGCGGATTATCAAAAGAATGTTGCTGTCGTCGATTCTTCCATCCGGAATGGAAAACATTCTCAATGTGTAAGCAGCGATGTTAGTCGTCCGACTTTTGTTTGTTTGAGTCTATATGCAAGCGATCAGTCAACACCCTGAGCTCAATATTTGGGTTAGTATATTTGTATCAATCAACAAATGTTTTAAATACAGCATTTATATTTAAATATATTTAAACATATACAAATACTTATACACAAATATAAAATATTTATATTTAAATAGCTATCTGCAGTAATTATAATCATAAAAAAAATCAATTTTTGTTATTTTGAGGGTTACAACCTGAGACCGCCAGGTATTAAATTGAGTTTAAAATAATGATAATTTATGTTACCTTGTACATTCTATAAAATACCCAATTGCCACGTATGTTTCGATTATTTTTTTCGTAGAATAATGTGGACACAAAAAAAAAATCTTCTACGTTTAATAGAACTGCTCCATGCAGCCCCTGCTCTGTGGCAAGTTAATTCCAAAGAGTATCGCGACAGGAACAAAAAGGGTGATTCAGTGTGAGCAATTGCAGAGCATCTAAATTGCGAGGAAGAAGAGATTGTTAAAAGAATTATGTCTCTCAAGACTCAGTTCCGAAGAGAACATAACAAGAGAACCCAGAGAGAGAAAAGTGGAGCTGGTGGTACTTCACCAGATAGAGAGTGGTTTGCTTACAGCTACCTAACGTTTTTGCACGAGAACAACGAATCATTGGGAAGTAGATCCACAAGTAAAAAGGTTAGTATTAATTCTTTTGAGTTATTTTAAATATTGGTTTCAAATTTTACTTTCTCAGGACTCAGAGGGAGAAGTACTATATTGCTGTCTTGTCAAAAATTCGTTACACCAATTTAAACTTATGTTATGTGTGTGTTTTTTTTGTTTGTTATGTTATTTGTTTCATTTCAACAACATTTCATTTGAACAATACTGTAGTAAAAACACTGTATATTACCTATATACACTATATTAATGTAAATATGGTTTTATATATACTAATATATAATTATAGTTTATAGTTTAGTATAGTTATTTAAATAATAAGTATAGGTACTTAGCATACGTAGAAAACTACATTAAAAAATACAGATAAAATATTTTAAAATAATGTCTTTTTCAACTTGCATCAACATAAAAGCAATTTTATAGAAACCACAATTTTTGCAATAACTTAAGTAAATCTTTCTTGCCATGGCACCTTTCCTTCATTCGATACAAAGTACTTGGCAAATTCGTTCCGTATTTCTTGAGCGTCTTCAGGACTTCTTCTAGGAACAAATTGCAGATCTAATAGACTACTTTCTCGTTCATCCGTTCTCCACGCACCAGGAATAATGTCACCGGTCTCAACATCTTAAAGCTTTTAAAATACGTATTAATAATTTGTATATCATTTTTAGCTACTTCAATACTACATATTGGGTTTATCTGCAATGCTTATTTTTTCAGGGAACTGCTGTTAATAAAGGTAAAAAAAAACTTCTGGTGTCGACATTTGTGGTGGTTGAGGTGCTATTGTTGGAGGGGAAGCACATGCGTTTGAAGATTCTTCCTCTCAAATTGATCGAGAATTTCCAGGGACTACCAATGAACAAGCCAATTTCAAGGTACCATCAGCAACAATTAAAAAGGTAACATTACCTTAAAAAAAGGTCAAACGAGCAAGTGATGGAGGCGTACAAATTCATGCGCAGTGTCAGAGAGACAATTAATTGCAAAGATGAGTTCACAGTTGACGGTGAAAACGTAGCGAGCAGGATGCGAGCTGCTGGCCTAAGTTACCGTGCTGTCTCAATAGCAATAAATCAGATTGACAATATGTTTAATTTAGAAATGCGATTTTATGACGAAAGATTCGCCAGCCCTTTGCCTTTGTCTCATGGAACCAGTTAGTCATCGCATATATCATCACCGCAGAACTCATATTCTGCATCAACTCAATCGTCGCCTGTACCATCCCCATCACAAGTTCTCCCAGATGAACCCGACTATGATCGCCCCGACCATAGATCGGCTCCCCTAAACTCAATTAACAATCCTGTGGACACCTTATCAATCACTGACTTGCACAGATGCAACGATTTGACTGAATTAATTACGTTGAATCAGATCGACCAAAATGAAACCCAAAACTAGTTATTCACTTTTTGACGACAAAATTTTGATATTAATAATTAGAAAATTGGTTATTTAAAAGTTAATATTTAGTTATATATATATATATTTTTTTTTTAACTTTTTTTACTTTCATAAAATTTTGATATTATTTACCCCAGAATTATCTTTTTACCTTTTGTTATTTAGTATCCTGTTTATTTATTTACTAGGTGTTTGGGAACACATTGCAATAAAAGGTCATGATTAAAAAGTAAATAATTATCTTATTTAATCATAAAACTCACCTCACAATATTTATGAAGAACATCTATGATGGCTTCACAGACTTTAGGCACTGATTGCGTTATGTACTGTTCGATATTTTGAAGAGATACATCAGGCTTGTGTATGAATCCCCACTAGCCAAATACCTGAGAGTCACTGCTAACCTCCCTTCTGGACAGATGGGGTCCCTAAAATTAGTATATCTTTTGGTAATTATTGGTGCTACCATAGTAAGAAACTCTTCAAAATCCGATTTAATCATTCGGAGAAAGTTTTTAAACGAGCTTCCATCGTTTAATAATAGTTCGGACATTAAATTCGTCCCCTGATTCACCCCCCTTTTTAAACAACTCCTTTTTCCACCATCGCCTTTTACGTTTTTGCGCGTTTTTTTGATTACAATAAAAGCGGCTGCGATACCAGCAGTGGTTAAGGGATACATCACAATTTCAATCATTATAGGAACTTTTAGTAGATGTCAGTGGTGAATGTTGCTGCTCTATATGGACAGGCACAATCGGCGGAAACTTTTGTCTTGGAAAAGTCGGCGGCCTGAATTGATCGAGAAATTTTTCAAGCGACTCGCGTCGGCTGATAATAGTTCAGTGTGTACATAACTTTTAGGGACCTTTTGCCTCCACAATATCATTAGTTGTATCTTAAATTATCAAAATACTTCTTAACCCTGAAACCCTACACTTATTTTCCAAAAACACTACCCTACACCGTGGTACTAGGTTCTACAAAAATAAAAAGACTAGTTTCCGTATTAAAAACCAAAAATTATTGGAAAACTACAACATCTAGTTAGTTTGGTTTGCTTACTGTTAATTTGAAACTATTTTACATTGTATTGTTTATTAAATACTAGAAAGAAAAAATAATTGAAAAACTTAAATTGTTTGACAACTTTTTGCAATGTCTTAGTTCTAGTTTTTTCTACTAATTTTAATTCATACAATTGGCACAAACCGATATGGTATAATTTTTGCACAAAAGCTCTTACACTAAGCACATTTACTAGTGGTTTTCGTGCCCTTGGTATGCGGACAGATGCAGCACCTTCCGGCCCTCCGATTATCTACTTCTGGCTGAGTTGGCGCTTGGACACCGAGTTGTTCTGTTCCTCTTCGGAGAGCTGGAATTTCTAATCGTTGAACTAACCAAGGTCTCATAAGACCTTTTGCCAAGGTAAAAATAAATTCCACTCTTCTTTCTAGAGTTTGTTTAGACAGAAAAATATTGTCCCTGTAGATGGTGTAAGAATTCAAATAGTCAATGTTTAGCAGCACATAAAAAAGCACATTGGCCATCTTCTTGTCTTTCTGCTACAAGAGTACTGAGCAGACATTTGATACAATAGATCAAATCCTCCTTTAGTGTTATTATAGAATTGGATGATCTCTAGTAGCTTAGAATTATTTTGTATGGTGTATCCCTGCTGCATGTTTAATAGGAGGATAATGTACTTGTTTTCTTTGGTGCAAAAGCTACCATCTTTAACTCTCTATCAAAAGCAAAGATTGTTGTTTCTGGTAGTTTGTATGGCAACATTTCTGCTAGTATGTGAGGCTCGCTTTTGCGCAGTGTTCCAATCATTGTCAAGTTGTACTTATTGAGCATATCATTGAAATGTGCACAGAGCTGAACCAGTTACCTACTGCAATGATTATGTTTCGTCTACGAATAGGCTCTGTTAATTTCTCTACAAAATAAAATTGTTGGGGTTGTCCTCCAGTGTCCAATTTTTCCCAGTAAAAGGGATGGCATTGACCAAATAGCAATTGGAGTTGCACAAAATGACCAACTTTAAGCCATATTTTTCAGATTTATTCGGGATATACATCCAAAACGGGCATATCCCTCGAAATGCCAGAAGATTTTCGTCAACACAACAATGGGCGCCCGGTGTGTAATACAATTTGCAGTGGTTGCTAAGCTGATCCCAGACGTTACGAATTGGAGCAAGAGGATCGATGTCTTTTCGAGCAACTCGAGTTAACTTGTTATCAAATCTCAATGCATTTTTCAAAAAGTCAAACCTTGCTAAAGGTATTACAGTTCTGATAGTGCGAAGACACCTAGTTTCATGCCAAATAATTTCTAGAGATGTGTGATTGTGATTTATCACTCCATTTTTATGATGATTATTATTATTATTAGCACCACGTCTTACTACCCGTTCGGGTTATACGCACATACGCTAATGTGTAATGGTAGGGTGATTGTGAGNGAGATGAAATGGAGGACCTACAGTTTAACGTGGAATCCGAACCACGGTGGAGGCCTGGCATTCCTCACATTCACAAGATGTCTTGTCAGAGGTGAAGGAAGGGTTTGGTAATCAGATAAATCTGTGCCGGGACCGAGGATTGAACCCCGGACCCCCAGCACAGAAGTCCGATACCTTACCCTTAGACCGCCATGTCACCCAATAAGTTTTACTAATGAAGGATTTTTGAAAATTCATAGTAAAATGGCTCTAGCACTTTTAAATGGATATCTATGTGGTGTTAGCCTGAAAAAACAACATTGATTGATACTTGGTGGCACGTTCGCTGAATGGTAGAATACAGATGAGTGTTTTTTAATAAATTCAAAAATGGCCTTAAAGATTTTCTTTGAATATATACTTGGGGTGTTTGTATTAAAAATACATATATATGTTTGCTTATTGAAGAAAAATCCTTTTAATGGTCGTTTATTGTTGAGTGATTTTTGAAATAAATTTATTTTTGTTATACAGATTTTGTTCAAAATTGGCAATTTATCTGGATAGTATTTTGCATGATAAATAATATATTTGCTTAATTTCCTAAAATAATTTAATTACTTATAACCAATTTTATAATATTTAAAAAATTTGGAAATGGTTCTAAAGATATAGTTCTAATGGTTATCTGGGAATTGTCTTTCATGATAAATAATAAACTATTTTTATTTTCTCAAATATAATTATTTTGAAAAAAATTTAGAAACAATCCTTTTTTTGAAAATTTGAAATATTTTAAAAGTGGTTTGATCGATTTGTTTTTTAATGAACTTATGAAGAGTATGATAAACAAGAGGTTATTTTCTTTTTCTAAGGAAAACTTATTTATGGATGGCTTACTGAAAATCTATATTTTAAATTTTTACCAAATTTTAATACACTATGTGAAAATGTTTGTACGCTCATATCGGAACATTAATTTTTAATGTCATCTCTTGAATGTGGGGAATGCCAGGCCTTCGCCGTGGTTCGGATTCCACGCTAAACTGTAGGTCTTTCATTTCATCTCACAATCACCCTATCATTACACATTAGCGTAAGTGCGTACAACCCGAACGGGTAATAATAATAATAATAATAATAATAATAATCCTTTTTAATGTAATTTTTCCCCACGCTTTACTACTGGTTTGGGCTGTTCCTATATGTACACGCTATTTGTATAGTTACACCAATGGAATACGAAGGAAAAATGTAAGTTTTTAGTGGAAATGTACTTGCATTTGCCTAGAAGGGTATTCGGAAACCATTTATGTAAAAAAACAGCCTCAGAACACTCGACCAGGGATCCATCTTCAACACCCCCATCACAAGGAATTCAGTATTTTGTCTTAACTTTTAGACTGGCCTACTGAAGACGTAAAGATCGGGGTTTGGATCCTGGTCTTGTATATTAAGGGTGATTTTTCCAAATTGTTTCCCCCTCTTCCTACACGCAAATGCGGGTAGATTACCGTTAAAATGCTTCCTTCATCATCCCTATCCCATTGGAGTCACCTCGTTCATTCGTATCCCCTGAACAGGTAGTAAGACGCGCTGATAAATGTTTTTCTTAGCACCGTGTATTACTACCCGTTCGAATTATACGCGTATGTACTGATTACAAAAATGGTTTTAGGGATTAGGAAGGCTATATTTATATGAAATGTACACACATTTGCATATAGGCGGAGTGGTAAACGATTTTGGAAAAGCACCATTAGTACACTCGACCGAGACTCGAGCCTCGACATCCCCGTCATCGGCCATCTAGTCCAACAGGAGATTAGCACGTTAGACCACAAGGCCACCGAATAGAGTTATAACAGTGTTACTTATACTCATACATTAAAAGACAAATTGCACCTTAGCCTAGTTGTTATCTTAATTGCCATTACATTAAAAAATTATGAAAATACTAATCGATTTGGATGTTGGCAATCTATATTACAGTATAATTATACAAAAATTAAGATGTGTGAATAAATAATATTTAAATAATATTGTGTCTGTACTCAACGGATCATGAAAAATGTACACACCATTTGCCTTGGAAGGTAGAATGCCTTTAACGAATACAGTATAGACTTATTATATAAGCTGACCCATAGTGTAACCCGTGGAGTTAAACTTTCTATAGGTCTATTTTTATAGGAATGGACATTCGAAAGGACTTTTCCCTACCTGAGTCCTACTATCTACCTTTCATAGTAAATGGAGTGTACATGCCTACTTGGTTTAACTCGCGAAATAAGGAAGAAATTAATAAAAAGTTCAAAACATATTAATGCTCTATCGTGGAATGGATCCAGTTACTAGTAGGCCTACTGCTCGTCTAATGTTCATAGCAATATTATAAGGAATTAAAGTTTATTTTTCCTGTAAAATCAAATAAATTGGAAAATATAACACAATCTTTTATTTTACTTAAATGGAGGTAAAATAGATAGATTGATAATTTTGTGAAATATGTATTCAAGAACACTAATCGTTACATTTAACGTTTACTTTTTGGGGGAATAAAGGCTACATACCAACAGGATATACTTTATAACATAAGTTTTGTTATTTCATAAAGTGTTTATGAAACAACATAATGATGCATTTAAATGTTTTACCTTTGAGTATAATAGTAGCACTTCCCTTCTCTCATAGAGTCTCGCTTATCTGAATATAATGTCAACCAGGCAGTCAGCCGTGAGAGACAGCTCTTGGAATGACAAATGATATTCCAAACAATGGACATAATATTTAGGAGTGGTCCTTTATATGCTAATACAAGATACAATCGGTTTTTCTTTCTTTTTTTATGAATATATATGCGTACGCTCTTAAGTTGAATCCCTTTTTCATTACATGTGAAACGTATTTTAGTATGATGAAATCAAAATATAGAGGTTGTCGAATACTTAACGGCTTCTCGTGAGCACCAAAAACACGAGTAAAGATTCAATTTTAATTTTTATTACGTTAAATAAAATATGTGTAATCATGTATTAATTATATCTTACAATATTAGCCCAAATTAAAACAAATTCATTTAACTAATTATTGTAAAATATTACATTTAAAAAAACCTTTTAAGTGGCGGTTTTGATCACTACCCCACATTTTTAATCCCACGGATAGTCAATTATTTAAATGCCAATGGATTTATTTTAAATGTGGTTGTATTATAGTATTTGAATGAGAATATAAATAAAGAAAGGATATTACTGAATAAAATATTGTATTAATAAGTACAAGGTTTTAAGATCCTGTATCTCAAATACCTGTTAAAACATCAATATTACACAGTGTAATGTTATTATAACTAGAACACTTGGTTACTGATCTTTACTTTACCTCCATTGCTGTTTCCCGCCTGTGGCCTGGGTCAGTTTTTTTCCATTCAAGCCGCATATTTTCCACTACCGGCTTGTTAGGCTTGTTGTAGTTTCATATGACTTATATTCTAACTTAATACAAGGACATTCATTCATTCATTCATTTATTTATCCATTACAATAACCCAGTGCCTATTTAATATACTGGGATGCTAGAACTCTACTTACAATATTTTCCCATACATACGCTTTTCCCTATTATAAGCTATGTGTAGATATAAGATACTTAACCTAAATGTCCGTATATTCACGGCCCTACTCTATAGTTGGTCCGCCCCGGGTTTTCTACACCCGGTACCCATCGCCGCTCCATGGACCCACGGCCGCCTGGGACCATGTTTTCAGAGCCGCCGGCCCATGCAGCAACAACGGGCATCCCCCTATCCACCACCTGGGGAGGCGCCCTATCGGAGTTTTCGCTCCGCCTACTTTCTAACAGAAAACCACAGCCATGGACCTAAACTACTATAACTTAAAACTAATCTATATCTAAATGAAATGTTACATTCTTAAATACTAATTTAAGCTATCACTAGCCGGCTTTTCATATTCTTCGCACCTTCTCTCTTCTTTCCATCGCTACCTTATTTCCCCAGCTGGAACAGAACTGCCACTGGTTCATCAGCGGTTTCCACCGCTGGCATCCAGCAACAGTCCACCATCAGCTGGGCTCCGGTTGCCAGGAGCCAACTCTGTTCCCATCCGGCCGGCTATTAATCCACCTCTACTAGTAGTCCCTTTCTGTCCCTAACAGTTCCTGTCGAAAAAGACGTCTTCGTCCCCCGTTTCGTCCTCACTTGTCATACCCTCTTCATCACTACTAGTCTCAGTCTGATCATTATTCCCCTGTCCGTACCTATAAAGTCGTAAGTCCCTGACGTATCTATCCTTCTCCCTACGTGATACATTGTCCGCTATTTTGTCAAGGAAACCCCACCTTTCCTCGTCGCGCACAATGTGATATACTGTGCACGCCTGCAAGGGAGTTTGCAGCTCCAACCTCGCCTCTCTCGTCACATCACACTCCAACACGACGTGTTCCGGTGTTGCCTCCTCACCACAGTCACACTTGTCGTTGTCTGTCAACCCTAGCCTACAGAGGGTCGCCCTGTATGGTCCGTGACCCGTTAGGTAATGAACCATCCCAGTTGATGGCTCAAGATACTTCATATTTAGTCTCTCCCTGATACTAGGGAAGATCCGATAAGTTCTCCTGCCCTTCTCACCTCTATCCCACTTGCCTTGCCACTCGTCCAGGAGAGCCTCCCGGATCCCCCTCTTAGTATCTACCCCTCCCCTCGTCAGGTCCTCCACCCTAGCCAGGTTCCCCTTCCTTAACCAGAACAGGGCCGCCCTCCTTCTTACCTCCAAGTCCAGAGGCCAGATACCCAGGGCCACACTTAGCGAGTCTGTAGCCACCGTCCTGAACGCTCCAGAGAGTCTGAGCAATATGCTCCTCTGCAGGCTCAACAGGAACAACATCCAGTCCCTGATCGTTAATTCTTCACTGGGAAAGGGGAAACCCACATTTTGTCAATGATATATTTTTCGGCCATACCGGGAATCGAACCTGACAAACATAGCTCAGTACAGAGACACGCTACCGAATGAGCTAGGGTGTTGGACTGGTTACTGATCATGAATACAAAATGTGGATAAAATAGGCTTTTGAAATATAACCACATTCATTTACCGTATGTAGTTAATGCCATACCATTAATGTACTTTATATCAAATATTGTGATTATGGAAAATATATTAAGTTAATAACTAAAGGATAGGTCACACAGGTAATATAAATTTATTAATTAGCTTAAGCCTCTGATACTGGCACAAGAGCTTATGAATAAATATAATAAAATAAGCTGTTAGTTGAACCAATACCCCAAATAAAATATTTATTTTCTAATAAGTAAGGCTGATTGTTCTGTTTTAGATAGGAAATATTATTTAGAGAAAAAAAAATGAAACAGCAGAAAAAAAAGGGGTGTCTAATAACTAATAAGTTACATTAAATATACTGCTTGGATTTCGTAAGTGGATATTATTTGTATGGGTAATAAAAATAATGTATACTACTGTCATCAAATAAAATATTAGAAATATAAGAAGAAGAATTATTCCTACACACAAGAGTTTTTTTTTTGTTTTTGTGATGGAGGGAAGATACTTTAATCCCCTTTGTTTATGAAAATACCTTATGCCTTCCCATTTTACTATTAAAGGGTAGTTTGTTTGGCTTATATTGTTTTGTTGGGAGGAAGGGTTGGTTTGAAAAAGAATATATATTAGTAACTAACCGCCAGTACCTACGAGTAATTGAACTGCTGTGAAACTAGTTTTAAAATATAATGGTTTGCGTCATAGGTTCTAGTTTCGAAATTAGGCCTACCATAATGCTAAAGTGCATTTAAATGCTAATGGATCTATTTGTACAAATCAACTGCACAAATAATAACTATTTGCTACATAATTACAAACACATTTATAGATAGTACACTTTTCATGTTTACAAATAAACATGAAAAAAAATCGCTTTGTGATTTAACTAGAAACAGCCGTGGCAAAAAAAAAAGATTGATAGTGAAGTTAGAATATCATTTTAATTTGTAAAATATTTTTTAAATGTTTAGTACAATTATTTTTATATTTTAACTACCTTATAATATAATGTGTGGCGAATAACTTTTATACAATATTAATTATAAATTTATAGTAGAGTGTGAAATGGTGCTCTTGATCCAAGTGAACCATTGATTTTATTTTCATTGCAATTATATATTCATGTGATAGGTTTGATAGATGCTCTTGATAGCAACATAGTGAGCAAATTCTAAGGTTTCATTGTTTGACTATAGATGGCAGCACCTCCCTCGGGCACCGAAAAAGGTCGGCCTAAATCTAGTGTTCAGAGCTACAGTATTGTCAAGTTTGACGTAATAAATTTGTAAAACCCATACCAGAGAAGACCACTGACCACCTTCATTAGTATGAGTCACCCAGAAATCACCAATAAAAAATATCCTCAATACTTTTAAGAAAATCGAGATAAAATTTGAAAAGTATTTTTTGATTTTGCATACACATTCGAGCACCGTTTCAAGCAATTATTTCAAGCAAGATCAAACCCTTCCTTTGTTTTAGAGTTTAACTTCTCATCTGTCAGAGCTGTGGGCTTCAAAACTATACTGACTATATGAATACAATAGTTTATTAATTGGTGACCTGGCGGTCTAGGGGTAAGGTATCAGACTTCCATACTGGCGGCCGGGGTTCAATCCTCGGTCCTGGCACAGATTTATCTGATTACCAAACTCTTCCTCCACCTCTGACAAGACACCCTGTGAATGTGGGGAATTCCATGCCTCCACCGTGGTTCGGATCCCACGTTAAACTGTAGGTCCTCCATTTCATCTCACAATCACCCTAGCATTAGACATTAACGTAAGTGCGTATAACCCGAACAGGTAGTAAGACGCGGTGCTAATAATAATAATGATTTATTAATTTAGTGCCATGAAAGGCTTAGATTTATATAATATTTTTTTCTCACTCATCTTAGCATCTTTTTCCTATATATCTAACATAATTTGAGAATAACTTGATCGAGGACAAAAGTGAATATTTATTTGATTTAAAATTAATTATTAATAGCTTGAATGCTTCATATTACCAACTTAATGTGAATTTGAAGGTGAGAAAGTTATTTTTAACTACTAATTATAGTCCATCCACCATTTGTTTCAACCTTTCTGAGCAAACATTTTAATAAGCTGTGTCTTTCATACTCGAAAGTAACTATAACATAATTACCAACTAAACTTTGGACACAACTTGACACTAGAATAACAAATGTTTAGAAATGACACCTGGTCATGTGACTCGAACTAAGCCTTAGAATTGTCGCCAAAGCTCTACCACTGGGATATCCAGCTCCATCCCGAGTCCTAGTTCATACATTACTAATGGTTTCCAAGCAGAGTATATATAGTCTATGCTGTACTTGTGAAATGATATCTTCATTGTCGGCTTTTTATGCTACAGAATATTTGTGAAATGTAAATAATCCGTACGATATAAAACATTATTGTACGTAATCTATGAATAAACGTAAAGTCTATAGGTCCTGGATACAATTTCTGTGTGATGTGTACAAGTGTCGTTTTTTAACACACGTTTTCAAACTAATCGCTTTACTGACGTCACTGAAGACATACACTAGCTTCTTCCTTAACTTATCCAGTCATAAATGGAGAACTTGTTACATTACTTTCCCAACAAATTTAAATCAATGAAATTAAAATTTAAAAAATTTAATTTCTTAAGAGAAAGTCTAGCTGAATTTACCCGAACAAGGAGTACTGAAATCATGTAAGAAATAAAAACTCACTGGACCCATCCAGTGAGGCAGGAAGGAGACTCTTAACCTGTGATTATTGTCCCTTATCTTGACCTGTTAACAGTACTTGTTCCTCGGTGAAGTGATTCGGCAAGGCCACCGCATCAACACCACCCCATCCTCTCTTGGTATACTTTTAGAAATCTTGTTCTCTGCCTTGAATTATAAGATCATAGCATTCAGACAATCTGAACTTAGGGTATTTTGTCTCAACGTTACCTATTCTACAAGTGTGTCGTACTTACTAAATAGTGTGCTTTTATTTCCACTGCGTCTTAAAACCATCCAGGTTATATGCATATGCTACACCCCAATAGTGAAACTACACATTTCACGAATTGTGCAAATTTATCTCCATTTTAATGAACTGGCCTCTTTTGTTGACCATTTCACCAACTGAGTAAAAGTTGCATCAACTCTTGTTTATTTCTCATTCAAGCTTAACTGAAATTCGTTTTACGATATAATATTAAACTAATTCAACCTAAGTGAGCCTCAAATTTCATTCTAAAGCGACTAAAAGTTAAATTAACTTAAAGAGCAAACCTGTTATTTGCTTGTACGTTTCACGGACCGGACAAAAACTCGTCTAGTTCACGAATTGGGTAACGGTTGGAGCTGCCCATTTCATGAATAAGCCAGTCCATGAACTTGGAAGTACAATCGCTACCCAATTCATGAACCAGACGAGTTTTTGTCCGGACCGTGAAATGGACAAGCAAAGAACATCGGTTCACATTATGAGCAGAAATGGTCCCAATTTATTAAATGGCCAGTTTCCATTTTGGGGTGTAACACATACATTAACTACGCTAGATGGTATGGTAATGAAAAAAGTAGAGTTTTAGAGAAAATGTGTCCGAATTTTCATTAAAGCAAAGTGGAAAAACTTTTAGAAAATGTCACTCTCAGTACACCCTATTGAGATTTGAATCCTATTATTTCCATCACAAACAATCAAGCTCAATATTTAGCGTGACACGTTGGAATATATAACCACCTATGTGGGAGAGTAGACAAATGGTACAATACAATAATTATATACCTATAAGTTATCATAGGCTACAGTATCTATTTATTAATTACTTTTTCATTATTGTTTTGAAAATTTAAAAAGATCATCCCTACCTACTTATTATATGACATAAGAAACTAGAAAGTTAATTGCCGTAATTACAGAAGTATGCCACCTATCCCTATATTGAGCTAGTTTTATCCAGTCCCCTCACTACACCTTATATCTATCTTGAGCTAGTTCTATCCAGTCCACCTCATTACACCCTATATCTATCTTGAGCTAGTTCTATCCAGTCCACCTCATTACACCCTATATCTATCTTGAGCTAGTTCTATCCAGTCCACCTCATTACACCCTATATCTATCTTGAGCTAGTTCTATCCAGTCCACCTTATTACACCATATCTCTATCTTGAGCTAGTTCTATCCAGTCCACCTAACTACAACCTATTTATTTCAGATACATTCTAATGTTATACTCTCATTTGAGTCTGGGTCTACCCATTGTAAGTCTCTTCGCTCTGGGTTTGCCAACCTTGGACGTGGTTCTATATTATAGATTGGCTGGGGAGGAGTATGGTAGCTAAGTAAAACTAGGATAACCTGGTAAAATGAGGATGCTTAATTGGAGTGAGAATAAATAAGTAGATTGAGAAAGAAAAACTAAGTGCATTGATTATATATGCTTTATTAAAAATGCATCCTATTACTCGGTCAGTAATTTGTTGACATCTCGCCTGCTGTCCAGTAAATTTAACTCAGCATGTACAAAACAATAACTTTACCGGTTATTTGCTACGGTTGTGAAACATACAATACGAAAACAAATTTAGCGTGTTAGAAAACAAGGTGCTTAGGAAGACATTAGTTCCAAAATGTGATGAAGCTACTGAATATTGGTAGAGGTTACATAACGATGCGTTATATACTCTCTACTCATCACAAGATGATAAAGGATAATCAAGCCTTGTAGATTAAGCTGGGCGGGACATGCAGCACTATTGGAAGATTATAATTATAACCTTGTATATTTGTAATCGATTTATCTGTATCCCCTTCGAAGGGCGTTACATCGATTATAAAGATACAATTAAAGGATGTGTAATAAAAAAAATCATCACATTCAACTATTCAAAAAGGTTTAACACCATTAATTAAGACAAGGCAAGATCTTGGCGTCACAACAGCTTCTGGCATTGCCCACAATAACATTTACTTTCAGCAATTTAAACAGGCACTAAAGTAACTTTCAAATAGGTTTCCCCTTCCTATTCCCCCCATAATGGATGTTTATCCCAACTAACGTTTACCTATGTCTAATTAAATTAAAGCAACCCATAACATGATTGTTTGCAAAAAAGGAGGTTTCCTCTTATTCAACACCTGTCGTCGTCAGACGTAAAATAGGCTTCACAAAGTTGCTCGTTTCCAAAATTAAGGTTTGCCGTGTTTTACATTTGAATAATTTAAAACGCCTTAAATGGAGGTTTCTCAGATAATTCCTATAAAGCAAGTATCATAATCCAAAAATTGAGTTTCCCCGTACATTACATTTAAAGTAAGTTGAATACTCCAAAAATTGAGATTTTCCATACATAGCATTTAAAGTAAATCGCTAATTTCCTGAAATGGGGGTTTCCCATACGTTATATTTAAACAATATCTTTATACTACCACATTGAAGGTTTCTTATAAATGACATTTAGAGTAAATTGCTAACTTCTGAATGGGAGTTTCCCATACGTTACATTTAATTAATATTTACTAACTCCCAATATTGTGGTTTCCCATTCATAACATTTAAATTTAATATATTTAGGTAACTCCCGACGCTATACTACACACCACAATAATCTGAAATAATTACTATAAGAAATATCTCGAACGTGAACTTGGAAAGATTTACAATATTAATTACGACCAAAAGATAATTTAGTATATTTCGACTAAGCACGTCTGCCACGAAAATGCGGCACTTACCCAAGTCCAATAGTCCGTGGTCTCAAGTGTGTAACCATCCAAACACAACCGGAGCGTATATAGTAATCACTAGTAATACGTCACACTGGCGCATTCAACCAATGATAGGCCAGAGAGAGTAAAAACAAGGGGGGAGGAGGGAGTTTGGCAAATGACCGGCGCGCACTGAAACTCGATGATTCTACGGTTTGATGGCCTGTTCTGGAACGGCGTAGAACTGAACGATTTTATTCTGGCCTCACTCAGCCGGATATTATCTTTGGGTCAGTTGGACACTTGGAGAAGCAAATGGTGATAGTTTATGCTGCTGTCAACGCTGAAGTTAAGTAAAAATATACCATTATTTGGATAGTGTAGCTCGCTAAGATACATAGGCTAGTATATTAATTGACAAAAAAAAAATGAAAATTATGCTTTCTGATATTGGTAGAGCCAGTCCCGGATTTAAAGGTGGTGACAGGGGTGATTGATCGCCCATGGGCCTCCACAAATCAGGGTCCCTCACAAATTCTTGAAATAATAAAAATTAAATCACTTTTGGCACTATTGATTGTCTTCATATTAAAATCTTTAAAAATATCATAAAATGCATTAATAAACGTGGAATAACGTTTAGAGGTGATAACGAAGTAAGTGGATTACAAAAAGTGGTATCTACTTTGGTAATCTTGAATTCTTAGCAGAGTATGATCCGTTTCTAACAAACCATTTAAAGGAATTTGCAAATAAAGGAAATAGTCATACGAATTACCGGTTATTTATAATTTTTGAATAACTGATTTCCTTAATGGGTGACCATGTTCTAAATGAGATAATTTCTAGAATAAAAAAAAGTCTAAATATTATTGTGTGTCAGTTGATTCTACACCTGATGAGGCTCACATTGACCAGCTGACTATAGTAGCGCACTAGATGGCAGGTTCATCTCGAAAGAAAAGATTTCTCACATTTATACCCAACTTTGGTCACACTGGTTCTGCTATTGTTAATACACTGCTTCAATTTATGTATCATCACAATATTGATATATGTGGTAGTGACAATGCTGCAGACATAAGTGGCAGATATAAAGAAATAAAATCTTGTATTTTATAGAAAAATAACTTATCAGTGTTTGTGACAAGCTTTGGTCATTCCCTGAATTTAGTAGAAAGTGCAGAAGCTAATAAGTGTCCTGCAGCTGTTAGCTTATTCAACTTCGTTCAACAAATATATATATATATATTATATATATATTATATATATATATATATATATGTCTTACTACATCTTCTTGACGTTATAAAATCTTTATTCAAAGTTAACACTGACCAACACAAAGGCTTGCGTTCCCAAGAAATATAGTTAAGCTCGTTGGTCATGTTGAGCAGTTGTGACAAAAGCCATTGTATACGGTTACGACAAAATAAAGGAAACACTAGCTGAAATCATAAAGTATCAAGAGCAAAAGGATGCAGTTAAAATCGAAGCTTGTGGACTTTTGAAGATGTGCAGTCTTGAAATCGCACTGTAAGCTGTGTTTTGAAATAAGATTTTGGAATGGTCTAATGAAATTGAAAAAATGTTTCATAATCCCCAAATGGTTCTTCAGTCTGAAGTAGTGGCACTTAAATCCCTGAAGTCATCTGTAGCGTCAAAGAGAAATAAATTTAATGAATATGAAGAAGAAGGAAATGAAATATATGAAACAAAAGTATATGTTTAGACGCGTTGTCTAGTGAAAAACCCGAGGTTTAATCCTTTGAACTATGGGAAAGCACCGGCAGCTTAGCTATCGTCTAAAGAGAAGTTCCACGTACGGACATCAGTTATTGGTCAAGTTTCAACGTCAATGGATGAAAGAATATATGCCTACGTTGTTGTCTGTGACTAGTTTGGATCTCTTAGCCAACTGTAAACTCTAAATACTTCAGACTTATGCTCTGCTGTAGTCAATATTGTCAGGATTTAGAGGAAGACCTGGAACCCACTCTTGTGAATGAATTGGTACAATTTAGAACAATTTTAGAAATATATATACATTTATAGAAAATTATGATGGCAGTGTGCCCAAGGAACTGTTTTTCTATACAATTCTTGTTGAAAACAGCTTCAAAGCTACATTTCCAAAAAATTTAAACTGTCTTAAGGATGTATTTAGTTCTAATGGTATCTAATTGAACGGGGAGCGGTCGCGCACAGTGGTCTAAAATTGAAAATTTCTGGCCAAAACTCCGGAAATGTAGGGTATGGAGTTTTATGGGTTGTTGATCACAAAAATGACCTTGAAAATGGGAAATTCATTATGGCTAACACAAAATGGCCGACTTCGACTTAGGATACAAGCGAAGATATCTATATTTCTGTTCCAAATTGAGAATTTAAGGGTTTTTGGGGTCGCTGAGTACGAAAACATTTTCAGTTCTACTTTTGAATGTTTAATAAATTACAAAAACGAGTAGATGTGCGTAACTATAATTCATAAATAATTTATTGATCCATAACCTAAAACATTTGATATTATTCACTACCGGAAGTATCATTGTTACATTCGCTGTCGCTTCCATCCTCGTCATTTTTATTTTCACTAGAACTGTTGCGGGTGACTGCTGCGATTGAAGGTGAAACTAATAATTCAAGTGCTTCGGGTAGTAATGATTTGAACTTTTTTGGAGCTGTCTTTCTCAAACTCGAAATCCATGAATCCAAAGCTTCCAAAAGCCTTCAAAAAACCTCTTTTAATTTTTTTTGCTGCTGCATTTGCACACAAATTCTTCGTGATATATTTAAATAAATTTGTTGCAAGATTCTTGCGTTTCCTCTGACATTTGGCCAATCGGGAGTAAAGTGGAATCGATAATGACATGACCGTTGCTGAGGATTTTATGAACACTTGTCGGCATGTAAAAAACCACGGGAAAGATTCACAAAAAGTATATCTGTTACTAAGGAAAACTTCTCGAATTTTTGACATTGATTTCAAAACCACAAGAAATTACTTACAAAATGATGTGAAATCTTTTTATCAAATTTTCATCAATGCCCGTTTTACTAGAAGAAATTGTGGAATTTTGGAAAAAAAGTTTTGCCGTGTTCCTATCATTCGTGCTCCCATACGCTTGCTTTCGTTGATCGACGATCAATCCAAAGGTTCACGAAAACCTTTTTGGATGAGTTTTTTTCCTTTTATCAATGATTTCTTTGTCATCGGCACCGCGATTTTACCATTTTTTAGTTTCAAGTTGGTAAGAAATAATCTTATCCAGGCATCAAGAGATGAAATGCTGAACTGCAAATGTTCTTCAGATATAGGCCTTTCCAAAATTTTGTCTATTTCATTATAGTTTTTTGAAGTCGCCTGGCAAAGATAACAGCGAAGGCTTGACGATACATTTGCAACAAAATTGCAAACGTTACCGTTTACCATTGTAAATAAGAGTTTGTAGTTGCCAGTGACTTCTTTACCATCAATAACAAAGTGAAATGGAAAAAGATTTTTTCTTGTTTTTTTTAATTTCTTCGACTTCTTTTTTAGCTACTTCAGCAGTTTCAAGTATAAATTGGGTTTTTATAGGACGGCAAAATCGCGTTGACGATGGCCATGGAATTTTTCCAAACAATATTTTTTGAATTAATTTCTTTGTCAACTGCCGACGAGATTTCCAATGGAACAAGTGAAGTAAACAATATAGTGGTGTCATCAGTATCGCAAACTCCGTCATTGAATTTTTGTTCATAACTACTTTGTTCTGATATCCTATCACATCCCCATTTACATATCAAAATCAAATCGCAAACTTTCCCAGGTGGAAGGCTTTTGATAACTTCGGTTTGAGTCAATAATATTCAATAAACAGTATGGTCTAATAATCCTTGAAGTGAGACCGAGGCTTTTCTTTCAGTTATTGTTAATGTCGCATCGTCAGAGTAACAATTTTTTTTGCTTTCAAAACGTTTCCATAATACGGATATAATCTGAAATTTTTTGCTTGTCTTGTTTGTGAAAGTATCTGATACTGACGTTTTGATAGTCTACATTCAATAATTAACTATAGTGCCTCTTCATCAGAAAGCCGTTGTTCTTGGAAACATATTAAAGATTTTCTATACCTAGTAGGTTTTGATTGACTGCTAAACATGATGTCCTTTAAAACGTGTGCTGCATCCGATTTCCCTTCTGCTCTCAAGCTCATCCTCGTTGCATATACCAGTTCTTTGCTGTTCCTCTCCTTTCGAATGTCCACTGTTTTTCTGCATTTTGTTCTCTCGCTCGCGTTGGAGAATGTAACCGAAGGACGGCCACCACGGCCACGGCTGGTCGATTCTGAGGAGGGCTCCAACACCTGCACCTGTTCATCATCTGAGATGAAGAGCTGTTTCAATCAATCCTAGAATTTTTTGAGGAATTTTCCTTCTGTGCGAGAAGATTCCTGCCACTTCATGTCAGTTTTATTCACATTGGTGCGCTTAGCCGTTTTGTTTTTTTCCGTCAAATAAAAATTACATTTTAATTTACGACTCATTTTTTTCAACAGTAACATACATTACACTGATTTTATCACGAAAATGACCTTCTAATAAGTGAAAAAGGTCCTTTATCGTCATGCCACGTTTGTTACCTGAGACTGAAATACAAATATAATGGAAAATTTGTCAATTCATTATAAAAAATATAAATGCGGAGAATTCCTAATTTTTTGAAAAACTTTTTTAAAAATCATACTAAAAATAAAGAAGCAGCTAAAAGCAAAACAAACTTTATTTTTTACAACCATTGATGTCTAATAAACAAGCCCAAACCAGTTTTATCGTGGAACACAGTGGACCCTTTTTTGTATTTATCCATAAATAATATATTTCAAGTTCCATTCATTATTGTTTTTGCTATTGACTGTGATTAGTTAATTAATATGCAATGAACATATTTTGATTGCCGATGATGTATTTACATTCTACATACCTTCCTGTGCCTTAGCCATGTTGCAGAATTAAAAACCAATTATTTTTCACTTTTTAATACAGTTTTTCAGTTGACTGGTATTCCAGTAGCTGTTGCACGCACCATGCTACGCGCTCAACTGCTACATTCGAAGTGAAAGTTCAGGCAAGGTTTCGATACCTGTTTCGTTTAGGTCCTGAATTTGATGGTCCAAATATGCCTCTAACAAAACGCGTTTGAAAAATAGCCTTTAAAACAATTTTTTTTTGGGGGGGGGGAGGTGTTTTGCCAGTTTTTTAAAAAATATTATACCAGAGTGGGTCGTTTCCAAAGATGAAATTAGTAAAGAATCGACTAAGCAAGACAATGGAACAGAATCGTCTGTCGTGCCTCTAATTGCTATGCATTGAAAATGACTTATTCTGTGTACTGGACTTCACAGAAATTATTTTCAAGATTTGCCGACAAAAAAAGCACGAAAAGCCTCTTTTTCCTAATTGAATGCGTTTAGTTGTGTATGTTTTAGCTTTATTTATTAAAAACCTACATACATTCAATTGAGTTATTTGTTAGACGTTGCACTATGTTGTATGTTTAACCTACTTAGAATATCATCATGTAGATACGACTCCAGGGCTAATTTTTACTGGTTTGTTAAGTAATTTATTTTTAAGTAATTTTCTGTCCATTTTTGGAAAGAGAACTTATTATTTAATCTTTTTCTGAGTTTTTACATTATTTTCTATCCTTATCAAAATTAACTATAAACAAACGAAAAATGTTTAGGTTTTAAAGTAATTTTATGTATTGTGATGACAATATTTCCTTATTTAAATAATATATTTATCGTTGAGCTCTCAACAAATAATTTTGTTAAGGAACAGTTAATTTTGTTAAGAAAAAATGTAGTGTCAAAAAGTTGAAAAAGAAAAATATTTGTTTAATGTTAGGGGACTCCACTTAACTATCGCCCCGGGGCACCGACCGCTTTAAATCCAGTCCTGGGTAGACTACGTCTAGTGTATGAAACATATTGCCACATAACCAAGGATAATGATTTCATGCTTAATTCAGTAGAGAACCTTGTACTGAAATAATTAGCTACTAAGAAACATACATTTCTCATTTCCATATTCATTTTCTTCTATTGTTGTTTTAAAAACAATTAATACTACTAACAAAAATATCCATATATCCACTGGGAAAAATTGTGTATATATACAAATTAAAATATAATGTGATTTTAAAACAATCCGGCAAATTGTATAAATCTGGAATGTATAAAATATAATTAATTAAAGCCACTGACCTTAAATATATTTAGTCCTTTTCTTGTTTTAAATAAAAGTAAATGTTTGATTTTCTAATCCATACATATAATAAAACTCTCAAGGTGTTTTTGTGGAATTTTGATTTTTTCTGGGTAGTATGAACAGTAAGAAGACCAACTAATACATCTTTAAAAATCTTGTCTGTCTGGCTGTCTGTTTGTACTTAGAAAATTAAAAGAGTAATCTTTGGATTTGTTGTTCACCTTATATTTCTGGGAACAGGGTAAGCTCTATAGGCCTACCATTAAGCTATCTTATCAGTGAGCGAAGCAGTGTCGAAAAAAGCACTTGGTTTTACTGGTTTGCTAAAAACTCTGATTATTAAATTAGACACACGTTTCCATGATTGCTACCTGTTTTTATAATAGTCGCCCTGATTGATAATCGTAATCATGATAATGGTTGACAGATAATTAATTCATTACTGAACAAAGTAAAGAAATATTGCCAGTTTGTACGGAACATAAAAAGTATGCCGCTAGCACTCATAATTAAAAAGTGAGGAATTTCATTAATTTCTCAAATATTTATACCTTGATATTTTCCCCCCCAAAGGGGCAGTGACTATAGGCCTACCTATTAAAAATCAGTCATGAAATAAAGTAGTTAATAATTAATATACAGAATAAAATATGGTAGTTAGAAATATGTATCCAATCAGTAGACTCAACATGTAATATGGTATAACTTACACAAGGATTTTTTGGCAAAAACTGTATACCAATCAAACTGCATGGTTAATATTAAACAATCGTTTAAGTAAAAACTACCAAACAAATTAAAAAGCCAAGTTTTTATAGTTGTTATTTAATAAGCACGGATATAGCCGCATCTAAATATCATATTATTTATATTGAATCATACCGTGTCCGGGTGTAATTTTTCAATCTAAATAATGTGATATTAAGATGGGATTATAACCACACTTAACAACCTATAACCCTTCCTTCACCTCTGACAATACATCTTGTGAATGTGAGGAATGCCAGGCCTCCACCGTGGTTCGGATTCCACGTTAAACTGTAGGTCCTCCATTTCATCTCACAATCACCCTACCCTTTCACATTAGCGTAAGTGCGTATAACCCGAACGGGTAGTAAGACGCGGTGCTAATAATAATAATAATAATAATAATAATAATAATAATAATAATAATAATAACCTATAATAGCTTGGCTATTTAATCTATCATGAGCTGCGAATTCATACAATTATTATTATACTATTGGCAGTTTGAAGCCCTTCTGGTTCACAGATGGCTGCTTTATCTGATAGATCGGGATCTTAATTGATTGCTCATTTGTAGATGACGATTTCCTTACGTCCATCACAGACTCTGCCTTAAAGTATGCCCGAAGAATGACCCTTGATATCTCAATGGTAAGAGCACTAGCGTACTAGTTCAAAGGGCGCTGATTCGATTCCGTGTCCAAAGGTCATTTTTAAATTTAAAGAAATACTATATAGTCAACTAGAAATATGTCAGATTTTACACAAACATTATTAGAAAACCCTATTTTCTCAACATGAAAAATGTCAAATTTTACATATATGTGTGTGCCATAATTTATAATTAAATCCTATTTCACAGATTTTATAAAATTGCATTTTTTAAATATTTTATCGGAAATAAATTAATATTTACCTCTATAAAATTATTATGTTTGCAAACATACACATGCCAATATTAAAACTAAATATTATTTATTGTATATTGTTGAAATGAAAATAGTTCAAAACATTTAATAATATAAGAGATGGATGGCTACATTTAAAATTATTTGTTCGTCGTATTTATCATTGTTTTACTACAACCCCTAGTTTATTATTATTATTATTATTATTGGTTCCACGTCTTACTACCCATTTGGGTTGTGCGCACTTACGCTAATGTGTAATGGTAGAGTGATTGTGAGATGAAATGGAGGACCTACAGTTTAACGTGGTATCCGAACCACGGTGGAGGCCTGGCATTCCCCACATACACAAGTTGTGATTAATACACGCCTTGTCGGAGGTGAAGGAAGGGTTTGGTAATCAGATAAATCTGTTCTGGGACCAGGGATTGAACCCCGTACCCCTGGCAAAGAAGTCCGACACGTAAACTGCTAAATCACCCTCCTAGTATAAACTTTAGAGATAAATTAAATACTTTCAATACAAAACACGTATACAAGAGAATTAAACTAAACTGCAAAGAAAACCAATTCGTGACACACACGTTTTTATTTTAATAAGGAGGTAGGTATATCGATACGGTACATCAAACAAAACGACATTTTTTTAATGACGTAATTCCCCTATCATTAAAAAAGGACTAAAATATAATATAAAAATAATATTTGTATATTTTTTATGTGACGAATTATTTGGGCTGTGTTCAGAATGATTACGCAGCACCTGATCCACAATCCCACGTTTGCATATATTTAAGCCATAAATATTCATTAAAATCTAGAATTTTATTTCTATTTATTTAAGGTATTAACGTGCACTACTGATCCAACCAATTATATCAGCGAATGACATATAAACTAATTTAAATCTCGAACAAACACAAGATCCAGCTTGAGGCCGTTAATTCATCACTTTGAGAGGGGAAACCCACAATTTCACAATTTTTTTTATTTTTTTTGCAATGCAGGAAATCAAACTCGTGACCCTTAGCTCAATAGACAGACAGTCTACCAACTGAACTAAGGTGTTGACATTAAAATCTATGAAAAATAATATTATGAGTATGTATTTCACGTGAACCAAGTGGAATAAACTTTCATAGCTTGTACAGGAGATTGCAATCGTATACAAACAAGGCCTATTATTACATACGACGAACTAAATTATTCAAACATTTATTTTAAACTTTGTTTGACACAATAGATCATAGGACTTGAAAGGTCTCCCCTCAGATATATAGTTTTATTAACATCCCAATGTCAATACTATTATGTTCCGTTCTATTTACTAGCTATAGGTAAATATAGAATCTCAAGCTCAAATCGATAAACACGCTTATCTTACTTTTCTTACCAAATAAAACATAAATGCACACGTAAATAACTTTCATGTCTACAAACCAGGTTCAGAGTACTAGCTAATTTTACCCCTATATCTTTAATCTAAATAATAAATAAAAATATCTTACCTTTAATGGCAATCCTATTCTGCAACAGCCTACCTCTCAAACAAAACCCGAATATATTTACATCCCATCATATCAGAACGCCTTGACTCTCAGACCATCTAGGATTAAGAGCGTGCATCATATACCAATCAACTCTGTGATACATTCGGCTCGAAATCGTAAATTTACACTAACACTATTGTACTGTGCGTGGATCATTTCTGATTAAACATTTCTGTATAAAGAGTTAATAAATGTGCCTAATAATTAACATTGTTGAAATATTGAATTATATTTCGATAAACACTGCATTGAAAAGGCCGTTTTTTACCATTTTAGAATGTCTTCACAGATAAGCACTGTGCATAAATCTTCATTCTGTCATAACAGGGAAATACTGTAGTTATTAACAAGAAACTTTGTCTCTTTGTCCACCATCGCCACCGCGGAAAATGTCGAGTAATGCACTGCACACATTTCTGGCACTTGGTCTATTATTTTCCTTTTAACTCCCACACTTCACGCGAGCCGGGAGAGTTGTTGTGCCTGCTTTGATGAATGCTAATAATAGAAAAAAATACATACAACGTATGTTGAAACAAAGAATATGTATATTTTAATCTAAATCATAACTTCGTTACTACCTGCATCAATGATTGATTGTCTAATGCGTTCCTCTCGTGTTTGACTGGATTTCTGTTGATTAGAGTTTGAATACCGGTAGATGTATTGAGAATGGTCTTTCCTAAAAGGCTTCCCACGCAAATGAGGATACATTTTACTTAAGACTATACCTTCTTCATCCTTATTACATTAGAGTGATTAATGTATGCGTAAAGCCCGAGTGTGTACCAAGACCTAGTGAAAAAAACAACCAAAATTAAACATTTTGTACAAGATTTATGTTGAACAGGCAATGTCAATAATTTTATCAAATTGTGAGCGAACGTTTTTAATGCTATTATTAGGATGATAGTATTAGGATTAAAACTGTGGGGTGAACAGTATTTTTATTTACATTAGTTTTATGGTTACAAAATAGATAATAATGCCAATTAAATTCAAACTAGGACATCACTTTAGATGTCATTACACAAAACCCACTTCAGTGGTCAAATGGTTTGAAATTAGATTTCGAATCCTAAATGTATGTACTGAGGGTGTTTTTTCCGTAAATGGTTTTCTACGGTCCCTTCCAGAAATTGAGAATACGTTTCCTCTATATTAGACTCTTCTCATCCCTAGCACGGTGACTTAGTACATATGTGCATAGTCCGAACGAGTAGTATTACACGATCACAATACAATCATATATTGCATAAATCTTAGAGATTAGCGTGAAGCTAAATTCCATCTACAACATGAATTTTTAAAGGCTATATTAGAATTTGATTGATTTGATTAATTCGGAATATTCCCACTAGAGGCATCAGGGTTATCTCCGTTTCTTAATAAATGCATTATATATAATTATTTTAAAATTTTAAAATCAAGTTATGCTATTTGAGTTTAAAGTCCTGATGAATTCTAACGCTAAGCTCACATGTTATAAATCTCAATCTACATTTCAAAGCTAATTTAATCTTTCTCAAATTTACTTTAGAGGCATATTTTATTTCATAATATGCACTAAGAGTATAATCTAATAAGACAGGTGAACTCAACCATGTAATGTACCTAGAATTGTATTACCACCTCCAAACTAGAGGGATCCTGAAAGGTAGAAATCCTATTTGGCCTTGTTAAGCTATGGTGTATCTGAGGGGTGTGGAACCTCATGACATTAGAAGGTCGCGTGTCACACCATGGGTTCCTCATAAGGCCACGTGTCACCTCACAGGCTCCTCATAAGGACACGTGTCACCTCACATGCTCCTCTAAAGGTTACGTGTCACTTCACAGGTTCCGCATAAGGCCACGTGTCACTTCACGGATTCCTCAAAAGGCCGCGTGTCACTCCACGTGGTTCCTCCCAAGGCCACGTGCCACTTCACGGGTTCCTCCCAAGGCCACGTGCCACTTCACGGGCTCCTCATAAGTCTGCGTGTCACTTCACGAGATCCTCATAAGGCCACGTGTCACTTCACGTGCTCCTCTAAAGGTCACGTGTCACTTCACAGGTTCCGCATAAGGCCACGTGTCACTTCACGGATTCCTCAAAAGACCGCGTGTCACTTCACAGGTTCCTCCCAAGGCCACGTGCCACTTCACGGGTTCCTTCCAAGGCTCACGTGCCACTTCACGGGTTCCTCCCAAGGCCACGTGCCACTTCACGGGTTCCTCCCAAGGCCACGTGCCACTTCACGGGTTCCTCATAAGTCTGCGTGTCACAACACAAGATCCTCATAAGGCCGCGTGTCACAACACGAGATCCTCATAAGACCACACACTTCATGTACAATAAACTTGATCAAAATTATAAAAATGTACTTTACCTAAATTTAATGCCTTCTTAGTACCTCATAAATATAGAACGGTTTTGTTTACATGTCTTACTTTTTATTCCCCAAGGACAAAATTAATTTTTTTAATTATTTATTATATAGGTCCTTTTCGTAGAGGAACACTATTCTAAAAAATAATATATAAGTTATAAAATATTAGTCAGAAGCCGTTTTTTCCCCTTTTCTCAAGTTCGTGCTCGATGGATCTTGGCTCATTTTTAAATTCAACTGTAGACATGTATTGTACACACATTCTTAGAAATGTATATCAGCATGTAATAAGGATTATAAAATCTAATATAAAATCTCTCAATAATGGAGTTCTAAAAGCTAAACATCTCAACAGCTAATCAAACACTTAATTTTACTATTTTGTAGAAATATAATTTGAGTTTAAAATGTATAGTTTATAAACGATGAAGAGACCTAATAATTGACAGAATATGCGAAAAGGCCGTACCCAACACCCTAAAAGGGCACATAAAGCCGAAAGGCCACAGATTCCCCAAGTTTGGTGCATTAACCAAAGTAAGACTTATATCTTACATTGTAAACAGAGTGTACTGTACATGTATTTTACAATTATTATAACATAAATCCCACCAATTGTTCCATTAACTCTGGGTTATTGTCGTTTGGCTTATAACATATTTTGTTTAGCTCCGCGTCTTACTACAAGTTCGGATTATACGCATATTATGATTACTTTAATGTGAAAGACATGAGGAAGGAAGCATTTTAGAGTTAGTCTACCCACATTTGCATGGAGGTAGAGGGGAAAACTATTTAGGAAGAACACTCCTTGTACCCCCCATCGAGCTTCAAACTCCAATCCCCTCATCATCAGCAAACACATCTATTGGGATAATGACGCCCTAGACTATTCGACCATCAAAGTATGTCGGAGGCTTTTTTCTTTAGCAGTGCGTTCTACTACCCTTTCAGGCCATACGCACAGAATAGGTTATTAATAACACTAAAACTTAAAACCAATATTAAAGCGCTAAGATATAAAGTGTTTCCCAAAACCATAGCTGTCACTGACGTTGTATATGTAAGAAAATGTTGACCCACTGTACCTATTGTTTGGATGTTGTTTATAGTGATGTATGTTTTGAACTCACTGAAGAACTCTTAGAAAATCAACCTTTAAGGTTGGAATGTTTATTTTATTAGTTCATGTTCATGATACAGTTAATATAGCTACAGTACAAGTGTAAATATCAAACAAATCCGGCCATCTATATAGGCACTAAATATGTGTACAGCCAGACATAGATATACCAACTAATAATTTGTATTTTAAATCTTAGAGGCAAATAAATCCTATATCTCAAATAAAATATCTAGCTATCACTTTTGGGATATCATAATACTTTGGTTATATGGTAAAGTAAATTGGTAAAAAAAAAGAGCTTAATGTGCATTTTATATCACAAAGATGTTAATCAGATAGTTTAACACTATGACACTATTTCGTGTAATGAAGCAACTCTTTATATCAGATACCCACCTCGGTGGCGTAGTTGGCTAACGCGCTGGTCATGTTGAGCTCGACTGCTGAGGACGGGGAGATCGAGGTTCGAATCTCGGTCTGGTGAGCTTGGGGTGATTTTTACTAAATGGTTTTCCACTCTCCCTCCACGCAAATGTGGGTTCACTTCCTCTAATACAACCTTCCCAAATCCCGATTCATTAACGTAATTAGTACTTAAAGCGTATAAACCGAACGGGTAGTAAGACGCGGTGCTAAATATTATTATTATTTATTTCAGATATTCGCTAATTCAGACTTTTGAAACACCAACCCATCATTTTAATGTTGATGGTCACTACTACCCCTTAAATTTGTTTTATGGGAAGGTGGCAGGTTCCCTATGGTTAAATATGTATCCTAAGGTCGCCACCTACTTGATAAGAACAGCTATTCTTAGGCACTGCGGTATCTTTAATTGGAAGGGCAGTTCTTCAGCTTCAAATTCACTAAAAAAAAATTCTCAATTATATTAGAATTTTTCTGTTATGACTCAATAAAAATTTACATTATTTGTTTAAAGAAATTTATATCTATGTTTCTAACCATCTACCTTGATCTTTAAACTAAAATACTTTGCATAAGACGTTGTTGAACTGTATCTAGTTTCACGTATCTTTACATTTTTAGTTAAAAAGAATTAAGGTACTTAATCATTTTGGGACGTGTTTCTAACTTTCATCTCCACTGTGGTATGAACCACATTTTAAAATCTAAAGCCACGTCTTAAGGTGTCACGGAACCTCTGATACGCATTTCAATTCTCTGGTAGGTTGCCCATTTAAAAGCTTATATACGTCAATCCATAAAATTATCTTCGTTGAACCTCCTAGTGTAAGCAAATAGCCGTTCACTGTATGATCATCATGTTTATTTTTGTAGCCCAATGATTAATTTGCCATTGCTGTCATAATTTATAATGAGTGTGCGTTGTTTGTACATTTTCTATTATGAGTTAGATTGTAACGGTATATTTTTAAATGCATATACAATAATTTTCAACAAACTTGAATATCAGTCAATCAATTAAATTGATAAGAAACACTTGTAAAAAGTATTTTCAAAAAAAAAAAAATCTCTAAAAGATATTGATATTCATTAATATTAAAATTCCTCAACATTCCTGAAAGAATTCATACAAAGCCATCACATATTATTATACAACCTATACATTTCAGACAAGATAAAAGAGAGATGGAACAATATTTCATATTATTGGTGAGATTATAATTTCCGCTTTTTTAGTTCCTTTTAGGTTCTTCATTCTTCTATAACCTAAACGCGAGCGTATTCTTTATATGTAGTGATAACTACTCTCTTCTTGCTCATATAATCCTGTTTTTCGTTTTATTCTCTCTATTACTGGCACTTATTTCCGAGACTACATTGGTAAGAGTTTTATTTTCGCGCTTTTCCTCATGCTATTTTTGGACTCGATATGGTATTATTGAATAGTTGAAATTTTTAAATGAAATACTATGATAAATGAGGCACTTGAAGTTTATTGAAAAAGTATAAAAAACATTCAAAGTTCTTATTTCCATATGGTAACGATATTTTTTTTTACAAATATCGTCATATGTGGTAAAAGTTATACATACACATACATATGTAAAATGTTTCATACGAATGTATGTAATTATATTATGGATTTTTTTCGACACTTGCACGTATTGAGAAAAAAAGATTTTCGTTTCTTTAATTGAAGTTTTTTATTTATATTTTATGAGCCATGAAAGGGCAGACATTATTTTACGAATACGCTGTCTGATTTGAATCATCTTTCACGATGTTCTTTTCTTTAGAAATCATAATAACTTTGGTCTTTTTCATTTTGTATACTCATTTCTTAGTATTTCGATTCATGCAGCTAGTTTCTTTGGTGAGCAGTCGTTTTCTTTCCATCCCGATAATTCTTGGTGTTTTACTTTTTATTTTCAAATGGGTGTGGCTCTCGAGACGGGAAACGATATGACAGATGTATGACTTCTAATGATTTCTCTTGAGTGGCCCAGGGCACGATTAAGCTAACAATGAACCGTTTCCTTTTGACTTCTTCAACTTCTTCAAGATGATATATTAAAGTCGTATTGCATATCAGCATTAATAAAAATGTATGTAGAATGATCAGTATTGAAAAAGGACACTATATTCTTATAAGAGCTGGTAAAATTGACACAATCTGTGAAAAGTGACAGCTGCATAACCTATTGATTGGCATATGAATATATGATATCTAATTTAAAAAAATTTGGAATGTGAAAAAATGTTTTCGCAAATCAAAGGTTGAATCTCTCAACCACCTAGGCTAAGCCATTTTTTTGTGGGCATGTCATTCAACTTTTTGTTTGTTAACATGTATCATTTAGTATGAATGTAAAATGTAATTCCTGTATGATTCCAAAATAGATTTTAAATAAAGTATTATTTTTAAATATATTATTATTTTATTACACTGCGTCTTACTACCCATTTGGTTTATACGCTTATGTACTGCTAATGGGTTAGGGATTAGGAAGATTTAATTTAGAGGATGTGTACCCGCACATGCGTAAAAAGAGGTGGAAACATTTTAGGGAAAACCACCCTCAATACACCCAACCAGCATCGAGCCCCAATTTCCCTGGCTTTGGCAGTCTAGTGTATTGCGAGAATAGTACCTCAGACCATGCGTCCACCGAAGCTGGTGGTTAGATAATTTTACTAATTTTCTATAATTTCTGATCAATATGTTTAGTTTATTATTTTTCCCCATTATCTGGACTTGAGAATGCCTAGTTAAATTAATGTGAATTATCGTCCAGTTTATGTGATAAATGTTCACTCAAATATCTATAAAATATTCTACTGTGGCTCAAGAAATATTAGCTACAGGAACAAAAACATCATATTCCCTTATTGGTTATGTTCTTTTCTAAGAATCTATGCATTTTTTTCTGTGATAAATTTGTTTTAATAAACCCTTTTTTAAATATTCAGCTAACCTAGGATACACTTTTTTTATGTATATACCACTATTTATTTCAATAGTCTTACCCTAATGTTAACTATGAACATATAAGAAATTGTTAAACTTTATGAAATGTAAGTACCTGGAAGAATTAACTAATTAATTAATATTAAGCCAAAGGTTTCCTTCCAATGAGTGTAGCAATCAGTGGTGCCCACATAGCCTTTCTATGAGGAGAGGGAAAGTTATATCCTTTATCGGGGATATTATTTATTCGCCTTTTTGGAAATTTTAAAGGGACATTTTATATCAAGTCACAAGTTTGGTTGGTTTTTCCACCACGCCTCACATATGTATTACCTACGCTAATGCGAGAGATGAGAGAGGTAACCAATTAGAGTAAATGTATCCACATTTATGGCTGAAGAGTGGGTAGCAATCTAGAAGAGAATATCCCCACTCCTACACCAGGTTCGCCATTAGTAACAATACTTCTAAAGATCTGTCAATTAATTCAAAGAACTAATAGAGGATACACAACTCTATAGACAGACACATAGTTGAGGGGGTAAAAAAGGCGATTCTACTCCACTACCAAAAACAATTATTTGCATAATCGTAGTAGTTATTCCATTGCCTGTTGTGAGTTCAGCTCCGGTACGGAACACTGGAGCTCGCGGCTCTTGACCTGTATACCATTTATTTATGCTCCTTGTGACAGCTCAATCTCCCTCTTCCCCCTCTGCCACTATCACTGTATTCCTCTTCGCTTTCTTCCTCTATTATCTCCTACTTTCACTATTTCTTCCTTTTGCTATCGCTTTTCTTTGCTATCTCTTCTTTCCACTATCTATTTTTGCTCTCTCTTTCTTCCGATCTCTCTCTTTTTCTCCACATCTTTTTCTTCCTCCTTCTCCTCCACCTCCCCCTCAACGTTCCCTTATCTTTATGCCGTCTTGTTCACTTTCTCTCCCTCTCTCTTCCTCTTTGTTCACCCTCTCTCCCTCACTCACTGCCAGGTGTACTAGCAATCTTTATGCCTATAATAAGAATATAACCACTTCAAGAAGCAGTATCATGGCTTGTTATGATATAAATATAAGGATAGAAGGTCATAAAAACACTTACAAATAAGATGGCAATGTACTTTAATAAACACAAATAAGCTACATTATTGAGCGAAGAGTTGAAGGTTGATCCGAGACAGAGCTTTGGAGTATGGTTCATGATGTCCTGACCATCATCGTTTCAGGACCCCACGTCAATGGGTGTGATGGAGCCGTTTTCTTCAACTTTAGCTGCATAGAGCAGATCTTATTATACTGCTTCAAGAACAGCTCTCAAAATGTTGCCCTTTCTGATTTTGAAGAAGGGGTATCCTTCTATATACCCCTCCTCGTGCAAGCTAAGGTTACACATGACAAGAGTTGAATATACTAGAAAAGAGATCTACCCAACACACGTCACCATTTATCTTTTTCTCCTGAAAATCCTAGCTTAACCCAATATCTTCTATCATGGCATTTCTCATATCTTCCAGCTTGTAGCCGAACCTTCTGAACGTAGTGAATGTATGATAGATATGAAATATTCTCCATACGCTTTTAAACAGTGGTGTGCTTACTGAGGGGAAAGATTTCCCCTCACACGTTAGAGTATGATCTGTTTTTCCCCTCCAACCTGATGCAGATAATATGGTTTTCCCCTTCAAACTGATGCAGACATTAAGAAAATAGAAGTTGATTTCAGTCTCCATAGAAGAATGGAGTCAGACCTAAAGTCACGCCTACTGAAGGTAGATTGAGTCCTATCCAGTTAATCTCTCAAGGTCAGGCTTATTCAGAGGAAGATGTATTGGAAGAAAGAAAACACACACATATTCTATTTGTTTTTATTGAGACGAACAGATAATGATATTATAAACTGTTTCTGCGTCGATCGATAAATTGTGCTAAGAGTCGAACCAATGCTATTTTACATAAAATTATCTGCGGCACGTTTGGTGATCTTCTCAGCAATATAAACGTCTAGATGCAAAATTTCCCCCAGTTAGTGTGTATATATTCCTCGCAGGACAGGCTTACCATTCATTTCCTAGAGTATAAACATTCTAGGATTGGTCCATATCACCTTAAAAATCTTTAAAAGTTATGTAGACCAGTTGGCCATAAAGCCCTGTGAGAAAATGTCCTTATGCTTGCTGATATGTTCAATGTCACCACGTTGAAACTTGGTAGAAGTAGTATCCATCATCTTGAGACGCAGTTAGATGGTACGGAGAGAATTTTCATCCTTTACGTCAATAGGTCTCATCTTGATGGTCAAATGAATGGTTCTATTATCCTCATCATCTAAAAAATCGATCAGATCAATCCATGTATAAGTTTCTTTAGCCATACATTTTTCCAACATCACTTACTTGGGCGTATGATTGAATATTTTGACAACGTTATAATTGAATAGAAGTGTGAAAATATATTTGTATCATTGGTTAGATTTTTTTGTAGTGTATGATCTCGACCAGATCGGTCTATAGAAGCTTGTTTTTCCCCCGCATGCTGGTGTGTCATCTAGTAAAATGATGTCTTGCAGGACGATGAATTCACGTGGGATCTCCCACTTGGCAAACACTATTAAGGGAAAAAACATCGACGGAATCAATACTTAATAGAATGATCCTAGCCTCACGTAATTCTTCGATGAACGAAACGATTTCGTTAAAATGTAATGTTTTGGAAAACATTATAAAAGATTTGTCAGAAAGGAACATTTCATTAAATAAGATTTGAAAAGAAAATTTTTAGTTTATTGGGTAACAAAATTATAAGCATGATAAAGAATAGTCAGACTAATGTAAGGATTGACAATTTAATTATAATGTATAAAAACTAAAATAATAAGCTGACAAATGTTCAAGTAATTTTTGGAATCATAACTAAGATACAGTTTAAATAAGATATTATTAAAAAATAAGTCCAATAGACAAAGTTACATTATAGGGTGTTTGAACGAGTTAAAATTGAATATTTTTACTAAGTGTTTATTTATTTTATAAATTATTTAATCATTATATATCGGCCAATATAAAAATAAATGGTATGTCACAATCGCACAAACTTTCTTATATTGTGTATTATAGATTTAAAAGAACTTTTCAAAATTTTGTTTTCAGTAAGCTACTCTAAAGTAAGTTTTGAGCATAATAACAACCACATCATATATTCAATTCCAATAAACACGCTTTGTACGAAAAATGTTTACAACATTGTTACAATATTGCAAGTATGCTTATCCATTTTACACATATCTTAGGACACTTAAAAAGGAACGCAGTGCATGAAAGTGTTCCAGTCATACAGGTAGAGTCTACACGTACGTCACAGAAAATTTACAAACCTTCTACTAAAGATTTAAGGGTTTTAATTATAATCAGTAAGAATATTTGTAATTAGACCAAAAGCGCATTTAAAAATTATTTTAATGGAGTCCTATAATCTATCACGCACAACCTAGCTCTAAGATATTACTCCTATTTGGAAGTACTATCATGTTTTTGTGCTATATAAACGCTGTATATTGACAAAAACAAGAGAAATTGGGCTAAGCATAATGCAGACGAACCGACTATCTGTCAGGAGAAGAAGAAATTAGATGAAACCTTGCAGATTATATCGTGTTTATCAAATTTGAATGACTGAATCATGCTGAGTAAGGTGAATGTTTCATTGATAAGATGAATATCTCTTTCAAACCTCTATTCCCATCCGAATATCTTAAACTATTTTATCAACAATGATGGCTAGGAGTGGGACAAGTTTTCAAACAGCTCAACGATTTCGAAGAAGGATATCATGACTATAGTAAATAACATCATTGATGTTTAACCTTAACCAAACTTCCAATGTATATGTGGACAAAGAATCTGAAAAAATATTTCTAAAGGCTATATGGGAAACGAAATGTACAATACACATATCAATATACAGAATAAAGGTAATTAACGTTTAAACTTTTACTCTTTACGAACAGCTTATTAGATGAAAGCTGTATATATGTAACGGTCATTATATCAAATAATTGATCATTTAACACTAGCGGAGATTTTTATATTTAAAAATTAAATACCAGTAGGTCATAAAGTAGATGTAATTCAGGAATTGTTTATTGACAAGAGAATAATATTACAATACTTGTAGTCCAATAAACCATGATCGCAAGTTCTATATTACATACACTCGCATGCCTCCAACTTTTTTCATAACAAAACAAAACAAAAATTTGTATCTTAAGAGAATCAACATAAATGGAGATAATAGTAAGCATAGAAAAATCAATATTCTAAGTATTTACAGGGAGAAACTCTGAAGATCAAAGGAAAGACCTATGGGGCTAAATGAGTCTCAATGAGCTTTACCATATTTGCATACTTGTATAATTCACTTTAAGTCGTAAGCTATGATGATATATTTCATGTCATACTGTTTTATGTTTGTTTTTTCAAATGCAGTGTAGATTATCTACCTTTTCATTTCATTTATGAGAACCAAACCCTTCTTTTAAACCTGTCCAGCGCTCCTCAAATTATGCACAGTAGGAATTATACCCAACACCTGCTGTTTAAGTGTTGAGATCAGTTGAGATTCAGCCTAATATAGACAAATTAAGTCCTGTATGATGAATTTTTCAACCCTGAGTGGAATAAAAAACATATTTTTTTATCGTTTTTCCATATGGCAGACAATTTGCAGATATGACTCTTTGGTCCCTCATATTGACAAAATGTACATACCTTACAGACTATGACAAGTATTTAGAGATACAACCCAGCTGATTCTGATACACATATCACAGACTATGACAATTAAGTTAAAGTATAATCAGGTCTAATCAGGCACACTCTCCAGATTCGTATTGAATCATGAGTTATATCTTAAAGACTAAGAAAATTATTTACATATTATGAGATTATATCTCAGCCCGCACATTCTCTTCTTCATAGTCCCGTAGTGAATAATAGTACCAGAGCAAGGTATTAACTGTGACTGATCCAGGGATTATATGAAGTTTATCATATATCACATAAAGAGCTTTACGATTCACTTTTTGTGGAAAACCTCTGTTTTATTGATCTTATAAATCTAACCTTACGCTAAATGACCGTCAAAACATTAAGGGGTGACGGTTCCTGCCTGGAGTTTGCACGAGAAGGAAAGGCAAGCATTTTGTATCCGAAGACCATTACATATATATATATAT